>JAOWBW010001048.1:222667-352232 GCA_026119855.1 Campanula takesimana
TTTGGGGTAGACAGTCTTGTTCAAGTTCTTATTGTCACCAGACATCTTGTATAGTACTCTAATGCCAGCTTATGTGCTAGGCATGTTTCCGCTGTGTATGTATTAAGTTTGGTTTTAAATTTTCTTGTCTAGAACTCGTGTTGAGCTAGTATAGCTCCTTACTTAGAGTATATCATATCATGTCAGTTTGTTAAACAAATGTCATTAAGTTTCTTGTTAAGTTTCTTGTTCCTCGTTAGGCACTCCCATCCAGGTTCGAGGTTCTATTAGGGGATCCCGGGACCTGGGGGCGTATCAGGTTGGTATCAGAGCTACCCTGGTTTAGCTACCCTGTTTAGCTACCTTGGTTTGCTCTAAGTCTGGATAGGGTCTATGGCCTAGGTATGGGTGAGTCTTGGGGTGTTATTAATAACGCTGAGTGTTTACCTACAGGTACAAGAGTTCTGAAGGTACTAGTGGCAGTAATCAGCTGAGATCTATAACTCCTCAAGAAGAAATGGTTGATAATGTAGACTGGGATTATCCTAATCGCCTTACAGGTTCTTGAAGCTGAAACCTCATAGTTTTTGATGGGGAATTTGATGCTAGAAGGCAGAGGAGTGGATTGAAAGTATTGAGAATATCTCTTACAGCCTTGAGATGTGCAGGTGGTGATAAGGTAACCTTTGCAACCTTTAAACTTGAGAAAGCCGCTGAACATTGGTGGCAAGTGTTGAGTAAAGTTGGGAACTGGAAGGTGTACCACAGACATGGAGAATTTTCTTAAAGCATTCAAGTCACAGTTTATTCCAACAGTGGTCCAAGATAAAAAGGAAATGGAATTTCTTAATCTGGAGCAGGGAAGCTTGACAGTGGGGCAATACTCAACCAAGTTCACAGAATTGGCGAGGTATTGTGATCACTTAGTTCAAATGAAGCCAAGAAGGCACAGAGGTTTGTAAAGGGTTAAGGACTGAGTATAGGAAGCAACTTCTTTCTCTACAGCTCACTAGTTATCAGCAAGCAGTGGAGAAGGCTTATACTATTGAAAATGATATCGAAGAACACAAGGTGAAGTTGGGAACAACCATGACTGGTCGTGTATCAGAAAAGGCTCAGGATCTGGTTCTAAAGGTGGTAAATCTGGTCGTCAAGATCGTCGAATTCCGACAGCCAACCGAAAGCAAAGGTAGTGTATCAAGGTTCGAGGACAACAGTCCAAGGTTCCAGGAAAGTATGTGGGTTTTGTTCGAAAGAAGGTCATTCTGAAGACAAGTGTTGGTCAAGCAAGGAAAGTGTTTTATTGTTGTGGTGAAGTGGGGCATTTTGCTAGAAATTGTCCTAAAAATAGAGGAAATCAAGTTGGGGGTACAAGTCAACCAGCCTCAGGTTCCAAGAGAGATAGTGGGGGTCGACCATAAGTTCAGGGTCGAGTGTTTGCTCTAGATCAGCAGGGTGTAGCTGAGTCTTCTGCAGTCATAGGAGGTATTATATTACTTTCTAGTACGAGAGCGCGAGTCTTGATAGATCCAGGCTCATCTCATTCTTATGTGGCATCTCATTTTGTGTCGCATTGCATGTTCTTCCTGATTCTATGCCTTATGTGCTAGAAGTATCTTCCCCTATGGGAGATTGCATGTTTACTTCTGGGTTACAAGAAATGTGAGGTTCTTGTGGGTGATCATGCCCTTCTTGCTGACCTAGTCGTTTACCTATAATGGACTTTGACGTGATTCTTAGCAGGGATTGGCTTATATGTGCATCATGCATCTGTTGATTGTTATAGAAAAGTAGTAACTTTTTCTATTTCTGGTTTGCCTGATTTTACCTTTGAAGGTGATAGGCCTTTATGTGCTATACATGTTATTTCTGCTTTAAAAGCTAGAAAACTTATCTCGTGGTTGTGCGGGTATACTCGCATGTGTACTTGACCAGAGTTTATATGTTCCCAAGATGGAGGATATCCTGTTGTGTCTGAATTTTCAGATGTGTCTCTTGAGTATAGCATGCCACCTGATCGAGAGCTTGAGTTCTGTATTGAGTTATACCAGGTACAGCACCAATCTCTAAAGCACCTTATAGAATGCTCCAGCTGAGTGAGAGAGATTAAAAACAACAGCTTGAGGAATTGCTTGAAAGGGGCTTTATCAGGCCTAGTGTATCAACGGGGGTGCACCAGTGTTGCTTAGTGTTATTTGTTAGAAAGAAAGATGGGACTCTGCGATTGTGTATTGATTACAGAGATCTTAATCAGGTAACTATCAAGAACAAATATATTTACCTCATATTGATGACTTGTTTGATCATCTTCAGGGTTCAGTAGTGTATTCGAAGCTTGACTTGAGAAGTGGTTATCATCAGTTGAAAATCATATCTGAGGATATTACCAAAGACAGCTTTCGTACAAGGTATGGGCATTATGAGTTTTTGTTATGCCATTTGGTTTGACAAATGCTCAGCTGTATTTATGGATTTGATGAACCGTATCTTCAAGCCATATCTTGATTGTTTCGTGGTGGTATTCATTGATGACATTCTTGTGTATTCTAAGTCACGGGCTGAGCATGAACAACATTCAGGAGTGGTATTACAAGTCTTTCGTGGAGAAAACAATTATTGCAAAATTCAGCAAATGTGCTTTCTGGTTAGAAGAGGTTTCATTCTGGGGGCATGTGTGTATGTAACTGGTTATTGCAGTAGATCCTTCCAAAGTTGAAGCAGTTGTTAACTTTATCGAGGGCTTCAGTTATTATCGGAGGTTCATTGAGGGATTCTCCAAGATTGCTACTCCATTGACTAATATGACTCGAAAAGCTATTTATTTTGAGTGGAATGATAAATGTGAAGCAAGTTTTCAGGAGTTAAAAAGGCGTTTGACTACAGCTCCAGTCTTGGCTTTGCCTATGGTTCTGAGCATTTCATGGTTTATACTGATGCTTCTAAAGAAGATGGGGGTTGTGTTCTGATGCAAGATGGCAAGGTAATAGCTTATGCTTCTCAAAAATTATCTCCTTATGAAAAGAATTATCCTACTCATGATTTAGAGTTGGCTGCGATTATTTTGCTTTGCATAAATGGAGGCATTACTTGTATGGAACCAAATTTGAAGTCTTTACTGATCATAAGAGCTTGAAGTACTTGTTTTCTCAAAAGGAGCTTAATATGAGACAACGTAGATGGATGGAGAAATTGAAGGATCATGATTGTACTATCCTTTATCATCCAGGAAAAGCAAATGTTGTGGCAGATGCACTGAGCAGAAAGACTTATATTTCTTTCCTGATGATTCGTGAATGGAAGATGTTCGAAGACTTGTGTGATTGGAGTCCTTGTGAATCAAATCATGGAGTTATTTTTGCTAATATAAAGGCTACTTCAGGTTTACTCCAACAGATCAAAGAAGCTCAGGTAATTGATTCTGAATTGCAGAAAATCATTAGTGGAATGAATGAAGGAAAGCAACCAGATTTTTCTTGTAATAGTGATGGAATTCTTACCTTCCGAGATCGAGTTTGTATTCCAGTTGATTCTGAGATAAAGAAGAAAGTTCTTGAAGAGGCTCACAAAGCCAAGTATACTATTCATCCTGGAAGCACTAAAATGTACCAAGACTTGAAGAAACATTTCTGGTGGAACAATATGAAAAGAGAAATTGCTGAGTGTGTATCCAAATGTTTGACTTGTCAACAAGTAAAAGTGGAACATCAACGTCCAGCAGGTTTGTTGCAACTGTTAGAAATTCCAGAGTGGAAATGGGAGCATATTACTATGGATTTTGTGACTGGTTTGCCACGTACCAGACGAGGCCATGATGCTGTTTGGGTTATAGTGGACAGATTGACTAAATCAGCTCACTTCTTGTCTGTTTCCATGGGATATTCATTGTCTCAGTTGGCATCTTTATATGTTCAGGAGATTGTCCGACTGCATGGGGTTCCTGTGAGTATTGTATCTGATAGAGATCCTCGTTTTACTTCTCGATTTTGGCAGGCTCTTCAGGGTGCTATGGGTACTAAATTGAATTTCAGTACTGCTTTTCATCCTCAATCTGATGGGCAATCTGAGAGACTTATACAGATTCTCGAGGATATGTTACGTGCTTGTGTTATTGATTTCAAAGGCAGTTGGGATACTCATCTTCCTTTGGCTGAGTTTGCTTATAATAACAGTTTTCAGTCTAGCATTGAAATGGCTCCATATGAGGCTCTTTATGGCAGAAAATGTCGATCTCCTATATGTTGGGATGAAGTGGGAGAATCTAGACTCTTGGGTCCTGAAATGGTTCAACAGTCAGTTGAAAGTGTGAAACTCATTCGAGATAGATTGCGCACAGCTCAGAGTAGACAAAAGAGTTATGCAGATCATCGTAGAAGGGATCTTGAATTTCAGGTAGGTGACTTTGTATTCTTGAAGGTCTCTCCTCGTAGAGGTATAAAGAGATTTGGGAAGAAAGGAAAGTTATCTCCTCGTTATATCGGTCCATTTGAGATTCTTGAAAGAGTTGGTAAGTTGGCTTATAGAGTGGCTTTACATCCTTCTTTATCGGGTATTCATGATGTGTTCCATGTATCTATGCTTCGCAAGTATATGGCAGATGAATCACATGTTCTTGAGTATGAGGCTATTCCATTTCAGCCTGATTTGTCTTATGAGGAACAACCTGTTGAAATTCTTGACTGGAGAGAGCAAGTATTGCGTACCAAAAGGATTCCTATTGTGAAGGTCCTTTGGAGGAATCATGAAATTGAAGAGGCTACTTGGGAAACCGAGAAGAGATGCGAGATAAATACCCGAGCCTATTTGAAAACTTTGGTAAGTAAAATTCGTGGGCGAATTTTCTTTAAGGTGGGGAGGATGTAACACCCATCGAATTTCTTGTTAAATATTTGACATACTTGTTAAATACTTGAACTTGCATATTATGTGTTAGTTTTACTTAGGTTAAATTTCTAACTGCTTTAAATAGTTAAGGTGGTTAAATGTCTAGTTTTGACTTTTGGGTCATTTGTGAAAATTTGACTTTAGGGGCCTTTTTGTTAAAAGTGAAAGTTGAGGGGCCTAAGTGCAATTGTTTGAAACTTCCAAGTATATCTTTGTTGCTTTGCCTGAGAATGATTATTCTCAAAGTTTCTTACGCTCCCTCTGTGTGAAAGAAAAGTTAGGTTTAGGGTTTACCCTATTCTCGACTCCTCGAGTTTAATTATCCCTCCGTTCTTGATTCTGATCCCGGATTAATAATCGTGGCGTTGAATAGAGCGTTACAGGCCGAACAGAAATAAGTTTGGGTCAACTTGAATTTTGACTAGGTAAGTTATTAGCTCCCCCTTGCTTGTAATAATATGCATAAATGTTATTCTCGATACTTGTGAATGTTAATTTCGTGTTTGGGATGATTTTTTGTGGTACTTGTAAGTGTGGGACAAAGGGAGTATATCCTACTATGTAAAGTAATGAAATTAAAATGAAAGAATTGGTTTTAAGCTTGTTAGTGCATCTTGGGAGTGTTAAAAATGTTAGTAAAAGTTACTCCTACGCTTGGGACGGAGAATTCTAAGTCTGGAAGAAATTGGTTTTTGCAGATTTTGGCCTCGGGCGACCGCCCACTAAGGCAGAGATTTTGGTTCTGAAATAGTGATCTTGGGCGACCGCCCAGGATGGGGTTGGGCGACCGCCCAAAACCCCTGTTGCACAATAGTTGTTCAAACTAAATGGAGATGAAACCTTACCTCTCCTAAGGCATATAGCCTTAGTATAAGATGTCTTAGCAAGTATAATTGTACCTTTTGAGGGCATTAGAACTTAGTCTTGAACATTAATACTTATAGAACTCAAATGAGAAAATAAGTATAAGAGTAGTATCTCTTCTTTATGTCTTGAAAGTGCTATGAACAAGCACTAATGTGTTATACTTGTTGTGAATCCAATGATTGTTCACCTTAGAGGCATTAGCATAAGGTCTTAGACTTGAACATCCTAAGAATAGGATTGGAATTTTGTAAGAGTAAATGTATAACTCTTATACTTGCTTGAATGTCCAAAGATTGGAATTATAACTTGAAGTATAAGACATTTAAAATCTTGTACGTGACTTGAACATCCAAAGAATTGGATTATAATTTGAATATAAGATAATAAAATCTTGTACTTGGCTTGACACCAATACATATGTATGGTAGTGAACTTGAAAGTGCTATGAACAAGCACTAATGTGTATGAGACATGTTCTTGTTGTGTATGTGCAAACATTGCATATAGTTGCTTGATAACAAGATGACTTCTTGATTACTTGAAGCATGTTCCTTGTTGAGCTAGTCCACTACTTTGGATTAGTTCTTCTCCCGTAGTTCAAGTAAATACCTACTTGTACCTTCTTGTGTGAGTCCAGCTGGTTCTCCTTGCTTGTTCGAAAATATATAGGTTCACGCTTGTCGCGAGAGCTGGGGCTTAAGTGACAATCGGGTCCCTATGTATTTCCGCTTGACCCCCTACTACCGGCCATAGTAAGGGCATAGCTTCCTTAGTTGGAGAAATAAGCCTGACTTAAGTGAATGCTAAACTCTTGTCTTGATCACCTCGTGAATTCTCATGAGTCGTGATATTGGGAATGACACTGGTTACCGAGTCTTCTGATACATACTGAATAATCAGTTCCTGTTATTGATCGTGATTGTCAAAGTAATACAAGCTACGACAACAATGGTATTCTTGGGAGGAATAAGAAAGGAAGCAATATCCTTATAACTTGCTTGATTAGGTTTATGTGCTACTTGATGAGTGGATTATCCTCTCATATACTTGTTACTTGATGATACTTGATATATGATTACTTGAGTATCTACTTGAATTGCATGATAACATGTCATGTAGTTGCATCTAATAGCTTACTGAGATTTATCTCACCCTTTATTTGTTTCCCCCCCCCGGGAAAGGAAGGATATTGCGCAGTGAGGATCGACATAGTTGGGAGCTTACTTCGCAGGTCGTGATTATTTTGGGGCTTGTGTCCTTTTACACTTGGTGAGGACGATGTATTGGGTTGTATAACTCCTTATTTTGGGGTAGACAGTCTTGTTCAGTTCTTATTGTCACCAGACATCTTGTATAGTACTCTTAATGCCAGCTTATGTGCTAGGCATGTTTCCGCTGTGTATGTATTAAGTTTGGTTTCAAATTTTCTTGTCTAGAACTCGTGTTGTGAGCTAGTATAGCTCCTTACTCTAGAGTATATATATCATGTCAGTTTGTTAAACAAATGTCATTAAGTTTCTTGTTCCTCGTTAGGCACTCCCATCCAGGTTCGAGGTTCTATTAGGGGATCCCGGGACCTGGGGGCGTGTCAAAGATTGCTAGGACTTGTGTATAAATAAGAGGCCAATGTAAACATTGAAATTTGAGAGTGAATAAACATATATTATCATCATACTCTTCTCTACCGATATTTTTTGATATGGTATCAGAGCCGCCGATTCAGGGGTCCTGATTAACCAAAGCTTCCGCGATTAATTCTCGTCGTTGCCATGGGGGAGAAGAACAAATGACGGGAGGAGCCCATGGAAACCTCTTCGCGACACGGGAGATGCACGACAAATGTGTTGGGGAAGGACCAGTTCATGACGACCAGAACCAGAAAGTGGCGCCGCACAAGTGCAGCACGACGGAGACAGAAGAAATCTGGGCTGCGTGAATTGCAGCTTTCGTGAAAGAAATCTGGGCTGCTGGAGTAGTAGCTTGTGTGTTAAGTTGTTGAGACACTTAAGTGATCATTGTGACACACAAGTGACTGAGACAAGAAAAAAATGATTTTTTCTCCCCGTTTTAATTGTCATATTCACAGGTTGGGTATCTACGTTGTAGATCCTCCAACTTGAGGGGGAGATGGTGAATAAGATGGAGCGGACCGCGTGGAGAGGACCGAGACCGAATGAACAGATAGATATTGACCGAACCAACCGAATGAGATCGAGATCAAGCCAAAATCTGAATGAGATATTGTGAATATTTTCGTAATCTGTTTTGTGAATATCTTTCCTAATTTGATAAATGTAAACTAGGTAGGATATGTGATTAGCATGATTTCAGAAATTAGTTTGGGGTGATAGACTCCTTCTGTAAGTAAATACTCCATCCGTCACATAACTATGTGCACAAATTGTCATTTTGGGTGTCCCATTGATAAGTCACACTTTCCTAAAATGGCAAAGAATCTTTACTATTCATCTCGCTCATTCTCTCTCTTACTTTATTTTTATACTCATAACACCAATCAACCTACTGTTTTCTACCACACTTTCTCTCTCCTACTCCACTTTTCACACTCACAACAACTATCCACTACTAATCATCCCTTAATTCTCGTGCAAAACCCATTTTGTGCACATAGTTATGGAACGGAAGGAGTATCTCTTACTAGAATTAAGATTGCTAGGACTCATGTATAAATATGAGGCCAATGTAAACATTGAGATTTGAGAGTGAATAAACACATTATCATCATACTTTTCTCCACCGATATTTTTTGACAATATGTTAGTTATGTTTATGGACATGAACATATATTATAATGGAGGAATAAGAAAATACAAATTGCTAAATCTATATATATTAAAAGTCGACGCAGAGGTATACGAATTCGCTATGTGGACAGTTTAGGCTAAAGAATGCTTTTGGTGAAGCCATCTCATCACCATTCTTATTGATAAGTGACTCTTGATATTCTTATTATTAGCTAATAATATTAGTTACTAATAATAGTTATTATATAAGTTAACTATTACTATTAATAGTATTAGTTAACCATAATAGTTACTATATAGATTAACTTTTACTATTGACAATAATAGTTAATTAAAATAGTTACTATATATATTAACTTTTACTATTAACAGTATTAGTTAATTATATAAGTTAATAATTATTTTTTTTAAAGAAATTAACTATTACTATTAATAATATTAGTAAATCATAATAGCTATCCAAATTGAATGTCATGTTTATACTCAAATGAATGATTTTTTGAAATTTTACATTCAAATAATTTTGCACCTAAGATTTTTTTTTTCATATATCATTATATGCATTCATTTAAGTGCAACGGTTACTAAAATATGAAGAGTCTCAATAAAATTTAATATATTAAAATAATTATGATAAAGTGACTTTGACTTCTCCGGTATAAGAAATGAAAATTCATAATTTAAAATGTAAAGTCACAAAAAATATTTTTTTGATTTGTTACTTAAAACAAATGAAAAGTCTTCAAACAATTTATTTTGTTTAACTAATAAATTAAAAAGTTTATGTTGATGCAACTCTAATCCTGCAAACAAAGGAAAAGTCACAAAAAACATTAATCTTGATTTAAATCTAAAGTTAGGAAATGATTTACTCTTTAATTTATCCCCCCGAAATAAAAAGAAAATTACAGTGTAATTGATTATTTACATGTCTTCTTTTTTAGTTGTATTTTTGAGATACTTAAAAATTATTTTTCTTTAATCATAATAAAATATACTTCATTTGACTAACTAAATAAACGACAAACTGTAAACAAATTTCCGTGTGTATCACGGGTTTTTCCTAGTGATAGTAATGATAATAGAGTACTCTTTCCGCTTCAGCTCATATAAATATATAGCCCTTAACTGGCTAACAATTTTTATTTCAAACATTAATGTGGCTAAAATAAAGGGTTAATCTCGCTCTACTGCCCCAATATTTACATGTTGTATCGGTTAGGGACATATGGTTTTATATTTCTCACTTTAGGGCCCAGACTATCGTTTTTGTATCAATCCAGAGCCCAAGCAAGAGTTTTGTTAGATTTTAAATGGAAAGTTAACATGTGCCTTCTAAAATCCATTTTCTCTGGGGTTTTTTGGTCTTTTCAAGTCAATTAATATATTTAAGCCTTCAAACTCTCAACATATGAAACACTGTTCCAAACAAAAAACTCATAAAGTAATTCCTTTTTATTTATTTATTTTAAAAAATATTTCTCCTACAATTTAATATACCCAAACAAACTGTTTAGGAGTCAATGTCAAAATTACTTTAATTGTGAGTATTCTTCTTATTATTATTATTTTGATTTCTTTTCCGGGTATGGCTATAACTTAGAAAGAAAGTTAATTTAAAATTATAAAATTCCAATTTCCCCAAACTTTTGAAAGAAAAAAGTTAATTTAAGAATCACTCAAACATCAACAAAGTACTATCAGAACACAAACAGAGTGACTTAAAGAAAACTTATGAGCCAATTGATCACTCTTGGCATTAAAATGAGTGATAATTTGAGCAACAATATCACTGAAACTCCCAAATCAAAGCAAAGCTAATAAACCTGGAATTGATTTGGGTGTACTGCCAAACTATCATTGTTCAGCCATTATTCTTTTGAAAGTATCAAATGCCCAATAGAAAATAGGTGTTAGGATGTGATATTCCAACTTTCTATTCAAAATATAACGGAATGTTTGTTTAGGCCCTAGATTGATGCGAAAATGAAAGTTCAGGCTCTAAAATGAGAAAAATAAAACTATAGGCCCCAAAATGATTCGCCACGTAAACTCTAGGGTAGTAAAGTGAGATTATCCCTAAAATAAAAGAAAAGTAAATCGATTGGAAGGATTTCCATGATTTCAGGTCCTAATAGTAGTCATTAACCCAATAAAAAAATGGATATTTCAGAAATTGATTTTGAGAGGACGGATTAGTTCTGAATTATATGGGCCCTTGAGTTGTAAGCAAAGGATTCTAAATAAAGTTGGGAGAAGGGCTTTATATAATAATGGGCACTAGCATCTGACCCAGGCCACAATATAAATGGACTAAATACGACATCATAATCCTGTGAAAACTATTAAAATTTAAATAATTATAATGTTAAAGTTATGCATAGCCGTTAGATTACCATGTGGTACACAAATGGTACAAAAATATGGTAGAAATGATCTCCACTAATCAAAACAAAGGTTCAATTGATGTTATTACAATTTTATGCACAAGGACCCTCTTTCTTTATTACTCTTTCACATTTTTTGTGTATTCTAAAATGATAATGTATCAACTAGTTGTATTAATGGATCATCTGATTGAAAATGATAACAGAAAAGATAAGTTGTTAAAAGGAGTTCTAAACTACATATACAAATACTATACCACTGACAGTACTTGACATCAGGGGCGGACTCGCATTGGCATTGGGGTATGCAAGGAATCCCCCCTTTTTCTCTAGCCAAAGCAAAAAATAAAAATAAAAATAAAAAAATTGTTTTATTAATAAGGGCACCCCCGCCCCTCACAAGCTATACCCACCCCCCATAATAAAACCAAACAAGACTAGAGAACTTAAGTGTACAGAACAGGAAAAAACGTGAAAAAAAATAGGAGGAAAACAAAATTAGAGCGACGAGTGAGAAAACAAAAGACGTACGCGACGAGCCGACGAGTCGACCGTCGACGACTCCAACTCCATCCTTCCGCGGTTCCGCCTCCACCACCCCCACCGTAAGTTTCAATTTTCCAGATTTCAATTTAGGTTTTGTTTGTTGAGTATTGACTGATTTAAATTTCTTTCAATTTATTTTCAATTTTGGGTTTTCTAATTAAGGATTTTATTATTGATTAGTTTATATTAATAATTGTGTTATTGATTTTTTTTAGGATTGGTGTTTTCATAGTTGTTGATTATGGAGCGATTCTTGAAAAGAAAATCATCGACGGAAGCGGGAACTAGTTTTGGGGTAAGTAATTCTATCCCCGTGACAGTAAAAGCTTCTGCTAGTGCTAGTAAAGAATTTGTTGATTTAAATAGTCTTCCTTCGGATCCCGCACTTAGAAAAAAGATTTGTGAATATCACCCTAATCAAGTTGATGATATTAGAAGATATTATATTACAAAAGGCCCTTGTCAACCTCGCAGCCATGATTTTCCTCAAAAAATGGCTGGGAATAATCTACGTCGTTTTAATCGAGAATTGTTTGATGAATATAAGAATTGGTTGGAGTATAGCATTACGGAAGATAAAGCATATTGTTTTTGTTGTTTTTGTTTAGAGATGACATCAAGGGATTGAATGCATTTACATGTGAAGGTTTTTCTTGTTGGCATAAAAAGAGAAGTTTGGATAAACATGTTGGTGAAGTTAATAGTAAACATGATGTTGCAAAAAAGAAGTGTGAAGATCTTGTGAGACAAAATCAATCGGTTGATGTTGCTCTTAATAGACAATCAGATATTGAAAGAAAGGAAATCGAATTCAACTATGTGCTTCTATTGATTATTGTAGATTCTTGTTGAATCAAGGACATGCTTTTCGTGGTCACGATGAGTCTAAAGCTTCTTTGAATAGAGGAAATTTCATTGAAACACTTAAGATGATTCCTAAACAAAATGAGTCTATTAACAAGGTGGTTTTGAAAAATTCTAGATCAGAAAAGTGTCAAATGATTGGTCCTAAGATTCAAAAAGATATTGTTGAACGATTTTCACTATCGTGTGGAATGCTTTTATGTCGTTATGGATCAACAGATTTTGGAGATAAATGATCGGTTCAATGAGGTCAATTCTGAGTTGCTTACTTGTATTGCTAGTTTGAGTCCAAGTGATGGTTTTGTTGATTTTGATAAAACAATGTTGATAAAATCGGCTCATTTTTATCCAGATGACTTCTCTTATATTGATTTTTTGTCTCTTGAGGCTCAACTAGAAACATATATTATGGATGTGCGATCAGATGACCGATTTAATGGATGGAAGGGGCTTGGAGATTTATGTTCAAAGCTAGTGACAACAAAAAAATACTTTTCATATCCATTGTTGTATCGGCTTTTGAAGTTTGCTCTGATTTTACAGGTATCAACGGCAAGTGTAGAAAGATGCTTCTCAGGGATGAACATTGTCAAGACACATTTACGTAATCGAATTGGTGATCAATTTTTAAATGATTGTCTTGTGTCTTATATTGAAAAAGAGTTGTTTTGGAGTGTCACAAATGAAGATGTAATTAAACGTTTTCATAGTATGAAAACGCGTAAGGGACAAATTTAGTATGTTTTTCTTACTTGTAATCGATGTAGGTAGTTTCTTTTGTGCAATGTAATTTGTGAACCCCTTGATTTTAGATCTGGGTCCACCCCTGCTTGACATGAGCCTCTTGTGTGTTTGCAGAGTGCCTACTTACATTCTCATGCTTTTGCTGCGTGTAATTTAATGGTATTTTGATTTCAAAAATAAAATAAAATGGATGTCTCAGTTTATGTTCGATTAAGTGCAAGTTGAGATGTTTATTTAAAATCTAAAGACGGAGAAAGTACCATAATTTCTTACATAAAATGTGTTGTATTCTGAATCAAAATAGGGGCTTGGACTCTAGGGCCCCTAAGCCCAGATTCAAACCCAAATAAAGAAAATTCAGATGAAAAATTCTTCATACACCCCTCACTAGCAAAATGATGCAATAAGACTAAAATGCCCTCATATCTCCTCCCACCCCTCACCAACAAAAAGATGCAAGAAGACTAAAATGCCCTCATATCTCATCTCATCCTTACTTTTTTGGTCAAATCCTAGTCAGCTCTTATAACTTACACATAATTATATATAAGAGTCAAAAAAAATTAATTTTTCCATTTTTTTTAGAAAAAAAATTATTGTTTTGGTCAAACTCGGTCAAACCGAAGTCAAACTCTTATAACTAACACATAATTAACATATAAGAGTAAAAAAAATACTTTTTTTTATTTTTTTAGAAAAAAATATTAATAATATTTGGTCAAACTTGGTCAAACGATAGGCAAACTCTTATAACTAACACATAAGAGTAAAAGAAATCACTTTTTCCATTTTTACCAAAAAAAAATAACAAATTTTTGGTCAAAGTTGGTCAAACTGCAGTCAAACTCTTATAACTAACACATAATTATCATATAAGAGTTACAAAAGTTATTTTTTTCACTTTTTTACAAAAAAATAATAAATTTTTTTGGTCAAATTTGGTCAAACAACAGTCAAACTCTTATAACTAACACATAAGAGAAAAAAAAAATCACTTTTTCCATTTTTTTACAAAAAAAATAACAAAATTTTTTGGTCAAAGTTGGTCAAACAGCAGTCAAACTCTTATAACTAATAACACATAATTATCATATAAGAGTTACAAAAATTACTTTTTTCATTTTTTACAAAAAATTAATAAATTTTTTAAGTCAAATTTGGTCAAACAACAGTCAAACTCTTATAACTAACACATAAGAGTAAAAAAAAAAAATCACTTTTTCCATTTTTTTTACAAAAAAAATAACAAAAATTTTTGGTCAAATTTGGTCAAACTTGGTCAAACAACAGTTAAACTCTTATATTTATACATAATTATCATATAAGAGTTACAAAAAATACTTTTTCCATTTTTATACAAAAAAATAATATATTTTTTTTTGTCAAATTTAGTCAAACTTGGTCAAACAGCAGTCAAACTCTTATGACTGACACATAATTAACATATAAGAGTCAAAAGTCTTATGAACATGTTCATAAGACTAAAGACTTATTGAACCTGTTCATAAGACTTTGCTCTTATGAATAATAATGTGTATTATAAGAGTTATTTTCAGTCTCATTAAAACATGTTCATTTGAAACTGTGTTCATAAGACTAAAAGTCTTATTGAAGCTGTTCATAAGACTTTTCAATCTCATTGAAACATGTTCATTTGGTTAAACTCTTATAATTAGTGTATAAGACCAATTATCCTCTTATAATTAAAATGTACGAGTCATTTTTTCACAAAATAAATTAAAAACAATAATTTAGTTATAAGAGTCACTTTTTCAATACTATAAAACCTATTTTAATAATTTCATGATCATCTTGAACATTAATGCACTCAAAATCTTTCCAAAGTCTGAATCAACTAGAATAAGAGTTTTTTAAAAAAAAAATCATAAAAAAAATGTAAAATTACTAAAAAAAAAAAAAAAAACTCTAATATTTGATTAAAATGACTCTAATTGACGTATAAAACTAATTTACCTCTTATATTAAATTAAAGAGTCTTATATTTGTATGCTTCCAATCAAATACAGTATATTCAATCTTATACACCATCTTATCTCAAATCAAAAAAAGTATCTCTGCATTATGTACCAAAAAAAAAGACCTCCTGCTTCATATTCAGGGAGATTAGTTGGACTTCATTATTCAGTTCATCAAGTCATCAAAGAAATACACACATAGGTTGACCAAAATGCTAAAATAGCACCAGAACATCATAGTTCCCACCTGAGATAATGAGATTCGAAAACATAAATTAAATATGTAAACAGTTAAGATTTTCCTTTGATAGTGGTAGTGTTGGTAGGAAACATACAAAGATGGATTCTAGAGAGAGAAAGCGTCGGAAAAAGAGAAGACGGCCGGATTTGGAGGAGGTAATCTGAAAATTCGGTGAAGAGTCTGGCGGAGGGAGATGGCGGCGGCTATGGCACACATACGCATAGATCTATACAGATTGGAAGAAATTTCTCCGGTCAAAGCTTGTCAGCCATATGGCCGGAAAAAGTAGCCGGCGAGAAGCGGCTGGGGATATGGACGGCCGGAAAGGGAGGAGAAAGGCTTGAACGACGGTTTAGAGACGCGGTTCATCGTAGATGGTTTCAACGGCGTCGGTGATAGTAGCCGGATCTGGACGGAGGAGGAAGGGAGGAGCTAGGGTGTAGAGAGAAAACAGAGAGAGTGTGTTTTAGAGAGAGAAATCGTCAGTTGAAAATGGGAAGGGGTGGAGGGGAGGGGGAGGGTTTTGTTTGAAGGGTGGGGTAGTTTGGGTATTTAAGAGCTATGTTTGACCGGTCAAAAGGGGCCAGGGGTGTGGGGGAAATACAATCTCGGCTGAACTCCTTACCAGGCATTTCATCTGGGTGTTTCTTTTTTTGTAATTAAATCTGGGACTAGGGGCCCTAGGGGAATTGTTCCATCAAAATATGCACCATTTATGCAGTAGAGTTGGTTTGGGGGGAAACTAGTTCCTCCATAAGTTATAAAAAAGTCATGTTTTTTAACCCTTCTTAAACCCTAAAAGGCCTAAACCCTAAACCTTAACCCCTAAACTGTAACCCCTTTAAAAACAAGACTTTTTATAACTTAGGGAGAAACTAGTTTCCCCCAAAATTTTCTCTATTCGGTATATCAAAACAGTTACATTAAAAAAAAAAAAAAAAAAAAAACTCATTTTGTTCTATAATTAATGTTACAGTTGATTTGTCAAACTTTACGAACCAAAATTGCTTATTTGAACAATTTCTCCTATCGTACTCTCTCTATCCCTAAATAAAATCCCTAAATAAAAAGCTCATTTTCATGAAGTCTTGTCCCAAAATGAATATTTAAAAAAAAAATAAGAAAAAAAATGAAACTAAATCTTTGCTAAGTGAATAATTGAATATCTATGAATCTTTGCATATTTTTTTTTGAAAGATCTATGAATCTTTGCATTAAAATGTATAAAAAGTAGAGATTTTCCAAATGTCATAAAAATGAATTTTGAACTCATTTAGAGACGGATAGAGTATTAAACTTCAATAATACTATTTTCTTCTTTAGAATTACGACATACTCCATCCGTCCCAAAATGATCTTCACGTTTGACTATTCAAACTTTTTAAGGATGTTAACTCTTACTTCAGTAGTTATGTTGTGGTATACATTTAAGCCTAAATTATAGAAATGAGAAGAACTTTTTGAGACAATGAAAAATGACAAATTACAAGTTGTGTATGAATACGTTTTCTCAGTTAACATGTATAAAAGCTGTTCTTAAGGCATCTTAAAATAATACTCCCTCTGTTTCACGAAACGATCTTTTCATTTGACATTGTTCATTGTCCCAAAAAGTTTTTCCCATTTCAACAATTTAGTCTTAAATGTGCATAAACACAACATGGCAAGTGTTCATGTCCTTAAAAAATTTGAATTATCAAATGTGAAAATTATTTTGGGTCGGAGGGAGTATAAGGGTTATATTCTGTATCCGAATTGAGGGACTGCAGACTGCTTGATTATTTATGTATACCATTAGATTGATCGACAACTTCTTAAAGAAAAAAAAAAAGGAAAGAAATCAATTGATATTTGTGAGTATATCACCACACGCTTCGTGCATCCTACAGCAAGATTTATAGAATTTAGATGTTTAAAATTAGACAAAGAGTTCCGTGCACCACGCATGATAGGGTCGGTTTTTGACCCGCCCGACCCACTGAACCAGCTCCAGGACCCAGGGGTCGACCCTGCCACGTAACAGCCTCTCATAGGCCCAAATTTTTTTTTTTTGTTTTTTTTTTTTAAATTTTTATATTGTTTTTTTTTTTTTCGGTTTGTCAAAAATAATAGTTACTATAACTTAATGTAATGACTGTATTCATATAAAGTAACAGTTTGTATACATAAAAGTAATACATATATAGAGAAAAGTAACAGTGTTTTTTTCTATGCTTTCTTCGTTTGCCAAAAGTAATACTTATTACAACTAAAATGTAACAAACGTGTTACTTATATGTAATAATGTTTATGTTAGAGCAAACTAAACATAAGAACGATGATCAAAGAAATAATCAAACACGAACACAAGAATTTACGTAGTTCACCAACTTGGCTACATCCACGGGCGGAGGTAGAATATATTATTATCCAATGACCAATTACAAAAGACGATCTTCACTAATCTAGTTGCACGAATTATTTAGGCAAATAATTCCGTCAACCTAAATCTAGATCTTAGATCTCTACTTGTATCTCTCAAAGATGACCGGCAAAAATAATGCTAGGGGAGGGGTTAGTATTTATAGGCATAAATACTAGAAACCCAAAAGGAGAAGGAATCACATTCCTTGTGTACAATGTAATTGGAATCCTATTTCTTATATACAAAGTAATCTTATTCTCATTAGGAAACGGTTTTCCTAATTCTTGAACAATTCCTTGTACCAATAAGAAACCTAATTAAACCAATAAACCTTAATCCTTGTAACAAAACGATTTCCTTTTTTTTCAATTCAAGTCCAAAGAATTACTCAACTTGTCGCGGACATATCCTTAACCAATAGGCATTGATTCAAAGGCATATTCCCAACAATCTTCACCTTGACTTTGAATCTTCCCGAACCATAATTTATATCCACGAACTGACCCCAACTCCACCTTGAGTTGAATCCTCCGCTTCCAAACATATCTCTCCACCTCCGCCACCGCCTTCTGTCTTTGTCAAGACAGTACCATCTTTGTTCACTCAAGAACAACCACGTTTACTTAGTCAAGCAAACCATCTTCTCAAATTGTGCAATGAACTTCTAAAACCACTAGAACCTCCACCACAACGTTGACCACCATATCCGAAATACCAAATCCACGATCACCAAATTTGAATACCATATTACCCAGATGACGACAGTCGATCTTGTCTCAAGCTTCAACGTGCTTCGAACTATTCTTGGATCACCAACGAACACAGACAAACACCCTTGAATGGCTTAAACAGATCGCTTCTCATTCTGGCAACGTATCTCGAACCCGTGACTACTTATTTGGATTTCTTCCCCATAAGCATCTGCACAAACGGAAATTGTACATGAACTGCACGACTGCGCGATGTCTGCACGAACTGCTACAATACTCCACTAACATGTGCTCTTACTTATATTGTTTCTTCGACCTCTCCATAACGCCCATGAGAGCCAAGAAACTAGCATTGATGTCTCAGAAAGCCTTCTAGACCATCAACATAGTGTTTCGCCGAACACTTGAGACTGTACACCTCTAGAATTTAAGTACCTCCTTTGCCGACTGAACTTTGTGTATCTACTTCTAGCGCTTCGAATAGAATACACCTTAAATCCCCAGATTGTACCTTGTCTCGATTACTTTCTCAATCCCAATCCAATGATGAGCTTCGAACTAGTTCAGAGAGCTTCGAACCCACTCATTTAAAGGCGAATAGAATGCAATCTTGTGCTTTACCTCAAGCACCCTTTGTCACGCCGTACAACCTTGCTCCTCCCAAGCAACCGGACGATATGCTAAGCCTAGCATTCCGTAGTGCCTCTAGACCGCCTATCTAGAGCACCGCCCCTTCCGAGCGACTAACAATTTTTCGTGCTTGGCGAGTTCGTTCGGCCTTGAACCTCGCCCACCGAGATAAACTGTCCCAACTCAAACTGCGGATAGTCATCTTGTACCTCAGGATTGTCTGCCCATCTACTCCTTCTTGTAGAAATCGGCTCCACCTTTTCCTCAACTATCTCGTTTTGCTCTACCCTTTGGAAGCCACTCTTCCACGCGCCGTGAGTCTTCTTCCACTAATAGAGCAAAATCACCATTGTCACTATTTTTCATAGCAACCTCCACGAGAACATCACCACCAAGACCTATGATGATTTGTGAATGCGCCTTCTCCTCCAGAGAATCAATCACTCCCTCGCTTCCCTTCCCCTCCTTGTAGAAATTACAAACTTCATCAGGTCTCGAGCTTCTCTTGCTAGAAGATTTTTGAGAATTCTTCTTCTTACTAGAACCCTTGCCGCCTTCCGCAACTATCCCTGTTGAATCTCTGTCTGTACTAGATCTACTCGCCACGAGGGTGCCAATTAGCCTTGTTTCTTCAACACGACTTCTGTCTTGATGTGTCCAACCTAGACACCCAGATTTCTGCACGGACGCTGCACGTGGACTGTACGATCGCTGCACGCGAACTACACGTACACTGCACACGAACTGCAGGGCCTTCATCTTGATCTACCAAAGAATATAATACTATTCCTCCCATTAATCTTGTCGATCGATGATTCAATTCCTTGACCCATCTTCTTTTTTGCAGCGGAATCCCTAGATCTCTAACCAACCAACACCAACAAAAGAAATCGCAACAAGAACGCTTACAATCGAAGACAAAACCCACTACAGCTTCTGTCCGGATTAATTTCCTGACGCTACAGGCCTCCAAATACGATCTCCACCGTTCAGATTTAATACCTATGAGTCCCGAAGCTACCCGCCAAAAATCAACCCAATCCAACGGTGAACGAACGCGCTACGCCTTTTTCTTCACAGCTGCGCTGAATAAAAACGGACCAAAAACTGCTAACTTGTTTTTTCTTCGATCTTGGACCTCTTCCGTCGATGCTAATTCTCCTTTTCAACCAAGCTCTGGTGCCACTTGTTAGAGCAAACTAAACATAAGAACGATGATCAAAGAAATAATCAAACACGAACATAAGAATTTACGTGGTTCACCAACTTGGCTACATCCACGGGCGGAGGTAGAATATATTATTATCCAATGACCAATTACAAAAGACGATCTTCACTAATCTAGTTGCACGAATTATTTAGGCAAATAATTCCGTCAACCTAAATCTAGATCTTAGATCTCTACTTGTATCTCTCAAAGATGACCGGCAAAAATAATGCTAGGGGAGGGGTTAGTATTTATAGGCATAAATACTAGAAACCCAAAAGGAGAAGGAATCACATTCCTTGTGTACAATGTAATTGGAATCCTATTTCTTATATACAAAGTAATCTTATTCTCATTAGGAAACGGTTTTCCTAATTCTTGAACAATTCCTTGTACCAATAAGAAACCTAATTAAACCAATAAACCTTAATCCTTGTAACAAAACGATTTCCTTTTTTTTCAATTCAAGTCCAAAGAATTACTCAACTTGTCGCGGACATATCCTTAACCAATAGGCATTGATTCAAAGGCATATTCCCAACAGTTTATACATAATTGCAACACATATGTATAGAAAAAGTAATAATTCAACCATTTACATTTTTAGAGCTAAAAACACTTGATTAGTGTTACATGTAAAAGTATTACATTATCTATAGAAATATGTTATAATTTCTTTTATTAAAGTGTTACATTTACTTGTATAAACAATTACATTCATATGAGTTGTTACTTTTCAAATGTTACTTTCTTTCAAAAAATTAAATCAAAATACACAATATTTTATATTTTTTCAAAAGCATTATTACATTTCAGTAAAATGATAATTACATTTAGATATTGTTTGGGTTACATGTAATTATAATTAGTATTACATTTGAAAAAATGGGTAAAACTTGCTTTTGTTTTTGTAAAACAGGTGTTACGTTTACTTATGAACAATGTTACTTTATATGTATACAGTCATTACATTAAGTTATGGTAACTATTACTTTTGGTGAACGGCTGAAAAGCCGAAAAAATAATATAAAAACTCAAAAAAAAAAAATTGGACCTCTGGGAGGCTGCCACGTGGCGGGTCATGCCCCATGGGTCATGGGTCGACCCGTCTCATGCATGAGACGGATCCCCTTGTTCTCATGGGAGACCACCTCTTAAAATTATTATATTATACCGTATCCATTTACTAATTTTAATTTTATTAATTAAATTAAATTATATAGTTTGGTTTTGTCCTATTTTCTATTTTATTTATTTTACAAAGGATAAAATCATTTTCAGGGAGAAAAGACAATTAATAAATTGCTTTATTCCATAAAATAATTATAACTACTCTAATTTTGAATATGCACATTTTTGTTAAGTTCTTTAAAACTCGTAAAGATTTGTTGCAAATTTTAACGTTAGATTCTGACCTTCCTAATTACACAGCAACAATCTCTCATGATATTCTTACAATAATTGCCATATATTTTTAAATCTCTAGATGAAAAAAAAATGTTGTATATAAAATTAAGAGGCACGTAGTTGCATGGTGCAATATTTTCATTTTCTTGTCTAATTGTAAGAGACATGGCTAAAGTTTCTGCAATGACCCTTAAACTTAGAATCTTGTTCTTGGTTGTCCTCTCTACCCTTCCTTTGATTCTTCAAGCACGAATGCTTATCGGCTCTAGTGAACTCTTGTACCAACTCCTCGAATATGATCGATCGAGAAAAATCATGGAGGAGATAGTACTTGCATCTCCCGTTGTTAACGGATGGTCGGATTCGAAGAGGGGCGATGTCCCATCTGGACAGGATCCCCTTCATCATGGCAATACACCACCTGTTGTTAACGGTTTGTCGTCAGATTCGAAGAGGGGCGATGTCCCATATGGACCTCATCCCCTTCATCATGGCAAAGCACTCCCTGTTGTTAACGGTTTGTGGTCAGATTCAAAGTGGGAAGCCCCATCTGGAGGGAATCCTGGAGGAAACACTGCGCCCCCTATCTCTAAAGGATGGTATGATGCAAAGTGGGACGTCCCATCCGGAGGAAATCCTGAAGGAAACATTGCGCCCCCTATAGTTAAAGGATGGTACGATTTAAAAAGAGATGTTCCATCTGGACCGGATCCCCATCATCACGACAATGCACCTCCGGCCTTTGCCAAAATCCAAGGTCGTCCAAGATAGTTCGTATGAGGATGCAAGAATTTTGTTTGGTTAGGATTTATGATGTTATTATATTTCCTTCAAATTATTATTAACGTTGAGATTAGCTATTATTAAAACTAGTGATGTGGTACGAGGTTTTTATGTTTTAATGTTTTTCTTTATCTCATCACACATAATTTAAACATGCACAAAATGTTTTTTTAGCATTTGATGATTATTTGACCGGTGAAATAATCAATTTATACTCCCTCTGTCTCAGAAATATAGTCTCATTTTGATTTTTTATGGTCAACAAAAATGAACTTTGACCAACCATAAGTACCGATTTAATCATTCTATTGAAATTCTAAAATTTGTAATCGACAAATCATTAAGTAATTTATCAATAACAATTATTAGAATTTTATTGAGATTTGGGCCGAATTGTAGGGCTTGTTATTATTATAGAAAGTATAATATTTGGAGCCCTAAATATACGAAGTTTTACAGAGGCTTGCTCGTCTAATCGAAGAACCTGGCCTCTTAGGCTCTAATATCAACTATTCCATCCGTCCTAAAAATACTCACTCTCCCTCCGTTCCATAAAATGAGTTGTGCAAGGGAAGAATAGTATGATGGGTAGGATGATTGGTGTTGTGAATATAAAAGTAAAGTATGAGAGAGAATGAGTGGGAGAAATAGTAAAGATTATTTGTCATTTTAGGAAAGTGTGACTTGTCAACCAGACGCCCAAAAAAGAAATTTTGTGCACATGGTTTTGAGACGGGGAGTATAGTTAAAAATGTAAAATTTTGTCTCAAAATACGTGTTGTTTTGCTATTATCTTGAAATTCTATTATCTTGAAATTCTAACCATTATTTACCTACAATACTTCAGTAATATAATGGTTAGAATTTCAAGATAATAGAATTTCAAGATACATAATTTCATTTTATGTCGAGCAACGAAACATGTTATAAAATATATAGTTTTATACTATATTGATTTTATGTTTTGGTTTCGTTTTTCAAATTTAGTAATATAAGTATCGTTTGAGTTTTTTGGGATAAAATGTTTATACTACTCTCTCGTCTCAAACTTAATGTTTATTTATTTATTTTTTATTGTAGAACTATTTTGAAAATGCATACTCTTGTATAAATTTATTGATAAAAATGCATAAATATTGTTGATATTAGCTTTTTATTCTTTATGTTTTGCAATATATAGTGAAATGAGAAAAAAAAAAAAAAGTTGGTAAAAATATATTACGGACAATGATTTTAGAAAATACTCCCTCTGTCCCTCTTTAAGGTTCTTACTTTCCTTTTTAGTCTTTCTCAATTTAAGGTTATTACTTTGCTTTATTACCTAAAATGGAAAGTGAGACCCACTTGTCATTCTCACAGCAAAAACTCACTATCCACTTTCTCTCTCCCACTTTACTTTTCATACTCACAACATTTACTTTTTCTTAATCTCCGTGCAAAGTCAAACTAAGAACTTTAAATTGGGTCGGAGGGAGTAAAAATTTATTGTTTACAAATTTTTTTTATTTAAAGTAGACATTCATTTAGGATGGAAGGTGAGGGTGAAGGGAGTATAAAGTATAAATACCTAATGCTGAGGGGGGGGGTCATACTCAGTGGCGTATCTGGGGTTTGAGGTGAGGGTATGCATTTTCTTTGGGGGTTCGGGGGCGGAGCCCCCGATTTTTTTTTTTTTTTTGGGTCCGGTCAGGCCGGCTCAAAACTTAATGCAACGGGTAAAATTAATGACAATTTGATCAACATATATACCAACGGATAAGCCTTATGTTTGTTCTTTGCAACCAACTTTTGAGCAAGACCACTAGTCCCAAGATTACTAGAACTAGAATCACAATTCACAACTGTGTCACCTGGATACTGATAAACATATTCCTTCTAAGCCAGCAAACTATAAACCCTTCCTAAAGTTCACTTCAGGGTTCCAGGTAGTATTTAATAAAAGACATAACAAAGTTGTATCACTAATATTCTGAGGAGAAACATAACATTGGAAAATCTATCTTCCTCTACAGTTATGTTAAGTCAGTAGGAGCTTAATTCTATCATCAAGCATAACAAGGGACTACTTGCACAGTCTCTGTCCCAAGGAGTGACCAACATGAACCTACATACACTCATTACTAATATTGGGAATAATCTGTGCATTCTACACCCGGCCATGAAACTCTAATCCTTAAAATGTCTGAATATTAAAGAATCATCTTTTACATGACCAATTTTGTTTCTTTCAGACAAGAAATTATGGAGCTAGTGCACTTCATAACAATGCTACATAAAGCTTAGATTGCTTACCTATCATAAATTATAACAACAATTGCTAAATAAATCCCCAAATCATCAATTTTCAATTTTTAAAACCCTAAAATTGAAATACAAAAAATACCTTTTTGAGACATTGCCGAAGAAGCCTAGGTCAGCGGCGGATCCAGAAGAGGAAGGAGAAGCCAATTTCTCAAATCAAAATACCTTTTTGAAACGAAACAATCAAAACCGATACAAATCAGATTATATAACCCAATCAAATCAAAATTCAAAAATGAAAAAGAGGGGATTGAGATCGTCGATCGAACCAGAGACATGAGATGCTTTGAATTTCTTGGCGAAAGCAGTAGAATCGGCAGGCGGCAGTTGCGTCGGGCGTCGGCGGATCCAGAGGAAGGAGAAGCCGCAATCTCGTCGTCGCTCTCTGAACTCTCTCCCAAATCGATCGGTGAAACAAAATTGGCCTCCAGCGGCAAACGTTTGGTTAAGCCGAAGGTTTGTTTTGAAATTGAGAACTTTACAAAATTTAACTTAACTCATATTAACACTTTGCACCTCTATTCTTTTAAAAATTACACTTTGCACCCCTAAAGTTAATTTTTTTTTTATAGATACTTGGTAAAAATTTCGGAAAAACCCAGGGTATGCAGCTGCGTACCCTGGCGACACGCTGCATCCGCCACTGGTCATACTATATAATTGAAGGGGGGGGTCATTTGAGAGATATACATAGCATTTCACAAATAAGTCTAAGGGTTGAAGTGGAATAAACACAAAGTTCAGGGGGGTCAAGTGACGCCTCTGAGACATATGTGCATCCGCCACTGCAACCGGATTAGCGATCAAAGACGATGGAAGAAAATCAAGACAGCAGTACTTGCAGTGTCACGACCCGAAAACCTGTCTCTATTTTATTATTAAATAATTAATTATTTATCTATTTATTTGATTATTTATTTATGTGCGCATTTTATATCTCATAATATTAATTTGTGTCTAGCATTATTTGGTTGATTTTGTGTTAAGTGTGAAGTAGGGGTTTAAATTGGTAGAATGGTTATTTGGGTTTATTTGTCCTAAGTAGATGAGGAGGGGCCTAAGTGTAACATTTTAAAATAATCATCTCCTACTCCCTCCCTACTCCCCTCTTCTCCCTCACCTCCCTCCCTCACATCCCAGCACACACACACACACACACTCAATCTCTTTTCTCTCTCCCATGGAAAAAGGTAAGAATACTCCCTCCCTATTTCCTTCATTTTGATCATCTTCCTCTCATCTTTTCTTAGTGCTCATTTTATGAAATGTGTTTAGATCGTCGATAGGATCGTGTAGAGCCAAAAATATTTGAATTCCGTCTCATTCCGTAAAATTCAAGTAAGTTACTTTCCCCCCATTTTTATGCTAAAATATTCATCTTTAGTTTATGTAATGCTTTAGTTCATATATATGTCATTTTGGTTGAGTTTGGAATTTAATTGTATTTTTGTTCATCTTTTGTGATTTTTGAGAATGTTGGGATCAAACCTTGATTTGGGTTTCTAGATGTTGCCATTTAGGTCATATTCAAGTTAAAAGTTGTTTTGGGTCCATTGTGATGCTTATTGGAAGTCTTGATTTTGAGTATTTGAGAAATGGAATGTATTTGGTTTGTTTTGGTATGAACATTGATGAACCCAGCAGTCTTTCCGACCCAGATTACTTCCGGGCACCCGCCTGTGATGTTCCGGGCGACCGCCCGTGATGTCCCAAGCGCCCGCCTACATGGCCAATTTATTCGACCAACCTTCTGTTTCTAGTGAGCGCCCGCCCGAACCTGGTTAGGCGACCGCCCGCCCATGTTTAGGCGCCCGCCCGCCCGCCCTTGTTTCCTGGCAATCTCTTTTGTTTGGTTTAGGCTTGGTTGGTATATTAGGTATAGACTTTGGGTGTCACTCCACTTAATTTAAATGGATATTGTGGGATACTCTAGTATTGAAAATGGTTCCTTCGTGAACAAACGTGTTATGGGATTTGATTAATTATTATTTGGAAATGGTTGAGCACTTTATTATGTGTGGTTGGTTGTATTTCATCTTCTTGGTGATTAGTTGGTATGGTTCTCTACTTTGGAATCATTAGTTGTTTATTTAAGCTAGTATTTATTACTTAGCATTTATTTGAAAGTCCAGCTGGTTACTTGTGTTCGAGTCAGGCAATGGATAATGCTATAATGGCACAAGCCAAGTCCAGTATAGCGTCGCCCATTGGTCCTTATTTCCTCATCCAGATTGGCCTTGGTTGGGATGAGCTAGCTCTTTTTGTGAGTATTCTAGCTAGTCGTTTTGGGTATGACTTTGTGTCATTTCCCTTGTCCTTTGTGACATGTTACTATTGGTTATGGTTCTGGTGCCGGGGTTTTCTCTTCAGCTTTTATGCTACTATGAAGATGTTGATTGGTTGATTGTTAAAGCTGCGCAGCGATCCTTTATTTGGTTCTATCAGTTGGGAAACCTTGGCTAATATCCTTTGTTATTTGTTTATTTCCGCTGCTATCTGTTAACTGCTAATTGCTATGTGCTATATGTGATTTATTATTGCTTATTGCATCATAGCATGTCATGTAGTTGCATTAGTAACTTATTGAGATTTATCTCACCCCCTTTCTTTTATCTTTGTTTTTCCTTAACCCCCCTCAGGAGGAAAGGATTAGTACTCGCTGATCACGAGAAGGACGTCGAGTGTGGCAGTAGCTTTTGGGAAGGTTGTTTCGGTTTGCATTATTTAAATGTATAACCTTTGGAATAGTGTCACCAAACATTGACGTCATTAAGAATTGTGTATTTCGTATTTTGGGGTATAAGCTTTTGGAGCTTATGCTAGTTATATTTTGTTGTTGTCAAGGTTGAATATTCAAAACTTGTACTATCATCTTTTGGTATAAAAATGGAATTTTTATCTTCAGTATTTTGGTATTGTATGTTAAGTCGACGTCCAGTTCGCGAGCCCTTGGCCCGCGGGGTCGGGGTCGCGACATGCAGAGTGGGCAGCCGCCCAAAACGGGTTGTGCCGGCGCCCAAGCCATCAGGCTTGAAATAGAGCCACCAGGGACAAAAGTGGGCGACCGCACAGGGTAGAGTGTGCGGCCGCACAAAATGTCGGGAAACTGGGTTGGGCCAAATTTGATTGATTTTAGGATTCCTTCTTTGACTAGGATTTGGTCTTTATTCTAGGTTGTGTATATAGGCAGGGTTCCGTCCCATAACTCATTGTAACTCAGATTTAACATATTATAGTGCAAGATCCTGGCTTGGTAGTGCCCCCAGACGTAGTAAAAAATATTGATGAACTGAGTAAACAATTCTTTGTGTCTCTTTACTGTTTTTGCTTCTTTTATCGTTCTTGCTTGTTGGGTTTACGTGTTATATTCTTGCGATATGTTTGGTTTGGAGGGTCTATACCACAACAACTAGCATCAGAGCTTTGGTTAGACGAGCCAAGGGTTTATTCAAGCAGTCAAGAATGGGCAAGGATAAACGAGCGGTAGAAAAGTTCGATGGATCTGACTACGCGTATTGGAGGATGCAAATAGAGGATCTCTTGTATGGTAAGGATCTCTATAAGCCTCTATTAGGAGTCAAGCCGGAAGGCGAAAAACACGAGGATTGGGATATCCTGGATTGGAAAACCCCAGGGGTGATCAGATCTACTGTCGCTCCCCGTACCCGTGGTCCTACATGGCCCCACGCTCGGGACGCGCACGAAAGACGTCATAAAACACTTTTAACAAAAACTTTTTGAAAACTATCATAAAGATAAATAAAATTCACTTTTGAAGTTCAAAACCTCCACTTTACTTTCAAACAACTTTCACAACGAAAGTACTTGGCACGAAGGCCTACAACAACTATACAAAAGTACGAACACCAACATTATCCAAAATAGGTGTTACAAGATCAAGTCACGGATACACTACCCTTTAAGGTTATACATTTACTTAATGTAGCCTTCACAAACATACCCCAAAAGAATTACCACCTCGACGTCCTTCCTGGTGATAAGTGACCTATCCCGGATGCACTCCCTTATCTAAAACAGTAAACAAATAAAGGGTGAGATAAAATCTCAGTAAGCTACTAATATGCAACTATATTTCATGCCAACATGATAATCACAAAGGAACAATATCAATAGGCATTCACATTTGCATATAACACATAAGATATAGTCCACCCATCACATAACACAATATGCGGAAATAAACACTCATAAGTGGATACTGAGCCAAGGTTCTATAAACGGAACACCATCCTTTGAGAAGAGTCCGTTGAGCATCATGAAAGAGCTAAAGCCGGTTCCGGAACCAAGTAACAACAACAACCAGTAGTGGGGGAAATAACACATAGTCATACCCCCAAGCGTGTAGCTAGAATACTCACCATAGGAGCTAGCTCATCCCAACCTCAATCTTGGGAAGGGGCATCCCACTCAAGGCCACTGAACATGGGAAAACTGGGTTACCAGTGAAGTACATTATACTGGACTTGGCCCGTGCCATTATAATATACATCACTGCCCAAAACAAACACAACAAGACCAGCTGGACTCTATACAAGCACATAGTAATAAATACTCGCTTGAAACAACAATGGGGCACTGATTCCAAAGTAGGGAACCAAGCCAAGCTTCATCACAAAAGATGCAAACGGTTACTCATGAAGAGTTCAACAACAAACACACATAGTTACTCAAAAGAGCCCAAACGGTTACACACATTCATACATTGCACACATGATCACAAACGGACCAAACCCAACACGCTCAAACAATACTTAGTCAAATACCATAACACATTTTTTCACAAAGGAACCATTTAAAATACTAGAGTGTTCCACGATGTCCATCTAAGTCAACAAGAATAGTACTCAAAACCTAGACCAATTCTAAACGTTTTGTTTTATAAACACTTACTGAAATCTCGACATAATCTGAACCTGAAACCCAACTAAATAAACCCACTCATCTCGAAGTACTCAAAGAGAGCTTTAAAACGATAGTTTACATGCCTAAAACGGAGTCCGGATGAGAAAGTTATGACCTCTGGAAGATTTCACGTAAAATGTACAAGTGCAGAATTTGGCCCTTACACGAGTCGTGTACCCATACACGAGTCGTGTAACAGCTGCTACACAAGTCGTGTATCAGTACACGACTCGTGTAACTTTTCACCCTTTCAGTATTTTTTTCTACACGACTCGTGTACCCTTACACGAGTCGTGTATGCAGGCCTGGAGCACGAATTTTTACCCATTTTTTTTGTTCTAACTCAATATCCATTTCAACACAAACCTTCCCATTTCAATTCTAATCAACCCTAACACTTCTAACAAGTATACTCAAGCATTATGCCCACTTATAAACCCACAAAAGCCCCACATAACAACCTCTACACAACTCAAATCAAAACAAATGATTCAAACATCAATTTATCATAAAAAAAAAATGAATAAAAAGTAAATCAACATTTATCTTCACAACAAAGCTTTGAATCATCATCTCATGTATCATATAAAACATATATGACAAATTTTAAGCTAAATGGGGCTTAGTAACTTACTTCCAAAGGAAATCAAACTCAACCAAAATGACTTCTAGTTAGCTCCAAACGATCCTAGCGACGATCTAAACATTTGATATAACATGAGCAATAAGAGATAAGGAGGGGAAGATGATTGAAATGAAGAGAGAAGGAAGAAGAGAGTTTTACCTTTCAATGGACAAAGAGGGAGAGAAAGAACTGGGAATGAGAGGTGAGGGAAGGAAGAGGTGAGGGAGAAGAGAGGGAGTAGTTGATTATTTTGAAATGTTACACATAGGCCCCCTCTTCCACTACTACCCTTACAAATAAACTCCCCACTAACAATTAAGACCCAATTATCCTACACTAGCACAAAATCAATTAAATGCTAGGCATAAAATATTATAACACACCAAATGCACACATAATAAATAATTAGATAAATAATTAAGCAAGTAAATAATTAAATAATTATTTATTACTAAGAAAATAGAGACGGGGTTTTCGGGTCGTGACATCTACTTTGTCGAAGTGAATCGCGAAAACCACCAAGAAGGCTAAGACACACAAGGAGCTACTTGGTTATCTTACTGAGAGATTTGAAACACCATCTGCGGTGAACAAGGTCGACTTGATACGTAAGATGGGGAATCTCAAGATGCAAGAGGGAGGATCATTAGCTAAACACATCGATGAGTATATGGATGTCATAGACTCATTGGCTGCGCTGGAGATTACTTTCGGTGATGAAGTTCATGCTTTGGTTTTGTTAGCATCCTTACCAGTGAGTTGGAGCGGGACGGTGACTGCGTTAAGTGCTTCAGCGGGAAAGAATAAATTGAAGTTTGATGATGTCAAGGATCTAATTCTTAGCGAGGAAAATCGTATGAAGAAGTTGGGGACATCGTCTACTTCGGAATAGGCTTTGGCTACGACTAGCAGGGGAAGCCGGGTTCTAGCAACAAAGGGAGAACAGAGTCAAGGGAAAGTGTAATCGGGGGTGGGGGTCAGCCTGGAGAGACCAAAGAAAGACCAAGGGTCGCAAGAGGATCGGTTGAGTACTATCATTGTAAGGAGTTAGGACACTACAAGAGGGATTGTCCCAGGCGAGGGGATAAATCGGCGAATGTGGTAACTGAGGGTGAAGATGTACTGATTCTAAGTGTTAGTAGTGCGCTAGAATCATGGGTGCTGGATTCGGGGGCATCATTCCACTCATGCGGTCATGCAGAGGAGATGGAAAATTATACTTCCGGTGATTTCGGAAAGGTCTATCTGGCGGATGGCGAGCCTTTGGAAATCAATGGGAAGGGGATGTCAGAATACGAGCATCGGATGGGAAGGTCCTACATCTACACGGGGTCAGACACATTCCGGGTTTGAAAAAGAACCTGTTATCAGTTGGGCAGCTGGATGAAGAAGGTTACACTGTAACTTTTAGCTACAGGAACTGGGTTATTACCAAGGAGGATTCTGAGATCGCTCGGGGTAACAAGGAGGGTAAATTTTATTTGGCGAATAACACCAAGGATAGTATCGCGGTGACGTCAGCCAAGGGTGATACGGATTTGTGGCACTATCGATTGGGTCACATGAGTGAGAAGGGATGCAGGTGCTTTACTCAAAGGGAAGACTACTGGGTTTGAAGACAGTCGACGTGGGGATTTGCGAACACTGTGTATTCGGAAAACAGGCGAGGAGTAATTTCTCGAGAACAGGTAGGACTTTGAGGGAAGCAAAGTTAGAATTGGTTCACACGGATTTGTGGGGACCGACCCCGGTAACTTCTCTAGGAGGTGCGTCATACTACATGACCTTCATTGACGACTCTACAAGGAAGGCCTGGGTTTATTTCTTAAAAGGGAAAGATGAAGCTTTTGGGGTATTTAAGAAGTGGAAGGCCTTGGTAGAGACACATGCAGGACTCAAGGTCAAAAGCTTGAGGTCTGATAATGGTGGGGAGTATGAGCTCGGGGAGTTAAAGGAATACTGTTATGCGAATGAGATTCGCATGAATATTCCAAACTCGGGTGGGAGCAGGACGGTTCATGATGACCACCAGGACCGGATATTCTGCTGCGCAGATCTATTAGAGAGTGTAGATCGGATGGCAAGGCTCTATGTTTCTCAAGCAAGGAGAAGTTGAAGCTATGCATTGCTTCAACGGGGCTTGAAGAATAGGAGAGGAGGACGGCACTACCATGATCAAGGTGAGCACTAAGGATGAGTTGATGACGGATACGGGGCTTGTATACGCGGTTGATCTCTAGGTGGGAGATTGTTGGAATAGAGGACCAACCGGACTAGCGATCAAAGACGATGGAAGAAAATCAAGACAGCAGCACTGGCAGAGTGGGCGGCCGCCCAAAACGGGCTGTGCCGGCGCCCAAGCCATCAAGCTTGAAATAGAGCCACCAGGGACAAAAGTGGGCGACCGCACATGGTAGAGTGTGCGGCCGCACAAAATGTCGGGAAACTGGGTTTGACCAAATTTGATTGATTTTAGGATTCATTCTTTGACTAGGATTTGGTCTTTATTCTAGGTTGTTTATATAAGCAGGGTTCCGCCCCATAACTCATTGTAACTCAGATTTAACATATTATAGTGCAAGATCCTGGCTTGGTAGTGCCCCCAGACGTAGTAAAAAATATTGACGAACTGGGTAAACAATTCTTTGTGTCTCTTTACTGTTTTTGTTTCTTTTATCGTTCTTGCTTGTTGGGTTTGCGTGTTATATTCTTGCGATCTGTTTGGTTTGGAGGGTCTATAACACAACATGAACATCGTCAAAAAAATAAAATAAATAAGTAATAAAAGAAGAAGTCAAATTGTTATTGTTATTGGAGAAAGGAAGGAGTAATCAACCTTTTTTTTTTTTATTTGAAATAAACAAGCATGAAAATACTGCTATCTCCACAAATTATGATAATAACTGGAATCTCCATAAGTTTATGCAAAATATGACTATAACCTGAATGTAACTGAGTATTTACTGGTTATACTCTATTGACCTGAAAAAGAAAAGAAAAATAACGAAAAGAGGTCATCTTTTCTCTTTGAAAGTCTCATAAGACAAAATCAAACTACTACTCATGTCCTCAAATAAATGACTTTTCTTTCTCAAAATTAATGACATTTTTATCTTAAAATATGTCTCTAAATTTTTATCATATTTTTTAAAAAATATTTAATTTTATACTTATAAAACTAACATTTTGAAATCGGATAACAAAGAGATTTATAAATTGTTACTATCAAAAAGTCAATTTTAGAGTGTCTCTTAAATCGTTAAAGGTCATTCATTTTAGGATGGAGAGAGTAGTATAGTATAACATATACTCCCTCTGACCCAGAAGTGGGATTTTTAGTCAAACCTGATTACACTTTGACTAATAATTTAAATAAAAAGTAATTACATATTTAATATCTGAACATTGTTATTGAAAATATTATGAATCATGATACAATAATAAAAAAAATCATTATGATCATTATTTATTCTTTAAACTAATTGTCAAAGTACAATCAAGTTGACCAAAAGCCTCACTTTATCGGGACGGAGGGAGTACTTATTTATAATATTTCAGATTATGAAAATTGAATCATTGTAATATATTTACGGTATCATAATTAAATTTTCAAGAATTAGTTACTCCCACCGACCCTTTACTTTCCTTTTTGGTATGTCTCAGTTTAAGGTTTTTAGTTGCTTTATTCCTTAAATGGCAAAGGATAAATAGTGTTTTGGACATTTTTTTCCTCATAAAGTTCATATATTACAAAAAATCCATCACTTACCCATCTACTTTTCACCCACTTGCTTTATCAATGGACAATTATATCCTCCACACACTACTTTCTTGACTCAAAATTGTCTTGATTTCTTATTAATAAGCGTGTAAAATCAAACTAAGAACCTTAAACCGAGACGGTGAGAGTATTTCTTTTAATTGTTTAGTCCAAAAAAGTCAAAACGAACTGTTTTCTCTCTTCCCTTTAAATTTTACTACTATTATTTTCAATTAAGATGTGTATGTAGTATTTAAAGAAACATATTCTAGCAAAATGAGATTGCATTTTAACAAACATTACAAAAAATGTCCAGTTTATCTGCAATGACAACCACAGTATTGTTCTTGGCATTGTTCTCAACCCTCCCAGTCATACTTGAAGCTCGAAATCTTCTTCTCTGGCAGCCACCACCGGAGTTTTCTTATCGGTTCATGAGAACCGCCCCAAGTGGACCCGACCCACATCATCACGAAAACGGAGTTGGATACGAAAGAGTTGCACCCGCAGGACCGGACCCACATCATCACAAGACTTCACCGGCCTCGGTTAAGATCGTAATGGACGGCTACGATGAAAACGGAGTTGGATACGAAAGAGTTGCACCCGCAGGACCGGACCCACATCATCACGAGACTTCACCGCCCTCCGTTAAGATCGTAATGGACGGCTACGATGAAAACGAAGTTGGATACGAAAGAGTTGCACCAGCAGGACCGGACCCACATCATCATGAAACATCGCCGCCTATTGATCAATTTCGCTAAATTTAAGAATGGTCAATTTGGTCTATATATGTACTTGGAGCATTTTCATTGTTCATCTTTGAAATAAGTTTCCATCATAACTTTTATCCCCAACTCCATTATGTCACAATCATATTCCAAATTATAGATAGACTAACTATCGCTAATGCTAATGTGGAACCCACCTCAAGTCAAATGAATTCAAATGTTCTTGTTACTGAGAGCGGTGGCACACTAAGTTACATTTGACCAAAAGTACGACAAAAAAAAACACTGAACAAAATTCAATTTCATTCCATAAAACATGATGTTTCAATACAAAATTACACATCCCTTTTCGTATTCAGTCGGTACCAATGCACCATGATTAACGGCAATATACCTACACCCGAAAAAACACAGAGATGGAAAAACGTGTGGTCCGGGAGGGTGTCCGGTACGATTGAACTAAGGGAGCCACCATAAGTAAAACAAAGTGCAAACATGGCAATCAGCAATTCAACTCTCATCGGAAACTTAGACGTCAGAACACATATCAGACTGATAGATACGTAAAAACCAAGCGTGTTAAAAAACACGTAAATTTTGAATCCAATCGGGTTTTTTGTTGCCATTACTGCTTTCCCAGCATCATGGGGGACCTGCCCAGGACTTGCAAGAATACCCTTTCTGTCATCTTGCCATACACCCCCTGGTGGGCTTAGTGCCGCCTGGTAAGTTGCAGCCACGATAAGTATAGCTATAACGAGGAGAAAATTGATTAGTTCGCCCGGGGAATCTTCTAGTTTAGGATACATGAAATAGTTTATTAGTCGACGTATCCCAGAAGTTGGTGGGCCATTTGGTAGGTTTTGATTTGCCGGAGCTGGGAGAAAGTTTCGAGACACTTTAGCTCCGGCTTGCCTGAGAAGATCCTCGATTTCTGTGTCGCCGGCTTCCCTTTGAGATAGTGTCAGAACATCAAGAGGGGTGAGGCCTCTCCTGTTTCGGGAACTCAAGTCCAAACTTCCCCTGGGAATAACTTGTTCATCAAGTAGCAACTTAATCACCTGTAAACAACCCGTTCTTCAATCCCAAGGATATCAATATACAAGTAATGACCACAAAGAGTAGAAATGAAATGAGGTAAAAAAAAAAAAAAACTTGCCTGATAAAGCTTTTTCGAGACTGCAAGATGCAAGATTGTGTTGCCCTGATCATCCTTTGCATTTAAAACATGTTTGTTGTTCAATAGCATGAGATGCTCAACCAAGTATTTAAACACTCTAAACTGGTTATTCATCACTGCAAGGTGAAGAACAGTCTCTCCTCGAGCTGTCACATACTCAATCGAACCCATATTAACAAAGATCAATTCCCGAACAACGTCAAGTCTTCCCTTAATGACAGCACAATGAAGAGGGATTTTATTATCCACTCCCTGAACCAAACAAAGATTTTGGTCAACTTGAAGAAGCACGATAACAATTTCCAGAAACCCTTTGCCAGATGCAATGTGCAAGGGGCTAAAACCATCTGAATTTAACTCCCGTTCAAAACCCTTGATCAAATCTACGAGTACTTGAACAAAATGAAGCTGGCCAGCCAAACAAGAAATATGTAACGGAGTCTGTCCACCATTAGATGCAGCATTGTGTAGGATAGCCCTGTCTTCTCTAATCAGCTCGTACAAAATCACCACGTTCCCATTCCATGATGCATCCAACAGCCTGCTATCCATTGGTGTAATGTTATCTCACAGAGATGCGAAAAAGATTTTAGTTTATGATTATCAGATGACAGAAATTATTACGAATACATGCGATAAAACAAAATATTTATAATGAAATGAAAAGAATAAGTTGACAATCCAGTATCATGTAAATCTGTAGGTAGGTCATACAGGCATGGTTTCAGGCATCATAATGCAAACATCATTCTGTTTGAATGGTTCCTGACTAACTTGTTCTTAATTAATTAGTATTATCACTACTAAAGCAAGAAAAATGCTGATAAAATAAATTGTCAACTCAACCTTTGGTGCTAATCAAGACTACTAGTTCATTTTCTTCTCCTCCTCAATAATGCACATGACTTTCAGTGACGTCGTTTAACATGACTCCCCTTGAACGAAACGAAAAGATGAGATAGATATAAAAATACGTATCCTTTCGATGAAATAAAACATGAGAATGATTTTAATATAGGGTACTAACAGTCACGGAAAGGAATGAAAGGAATTATCTAGGACACTGATTTCTTAACCAAAAGAGAAGACTATTTCTAAGTAAGATAAAATGACAATGTATTGTCTGTCAATCTTCAACTCTAACTTGCGTCCTTTTTGCGTATGCTTAGTGTTGGTGATATCCATCCGATGGAGACGTAGATCTATTATTTGGTACTGCCAGCTATCAAGGAAAATAGTACTCCCTCCGTCCCCAAATGAAGGATCTCTCACAATTAAAGGGACATTTTGAAAATGTGACATTTAATAGTAAAAATACATAAATATCCTTGCTATCCGCTTTCAAAATGTTGGTTTTGCTAATATAAAATGAAATTTCAACAAAAACTAAGGGCACATTTTGGATCAAAAAAGTCATTCATTTTGGTACTACTGAAGTTTCAGTTATATCGAAAACAGCTACATAAGTACCTTATAACAAGAAAACAGCTACAAATGACAGATGAAAAATGAAAAGAGGTGGATCTGTATAATGAAGAGAGTGAAGGACTTGCAAAGGCCTTTATCACACTACACATAATACTTTCATGAAAAAAAATAAGGTTGAAAAGCACGTAATTTTTTTTTTTTAAATCCAACTTGGGTCCTTGGATTTAAATTTTAGTTTGATAGACATGAGCCAACGACGGATTATGAATAAAGAAAAATAGCCACAACTATAGTCTAAATATACTGTATACGTATTATTCAAATAACAAACTGTTGTACAGAATTATTTATCTGTACGTGTTTTTCCAATCTGGTCAACATACGGCACACATCTATTTGATTTATCTGAATAATCTTACGAATTCTTGCATTGCATTGCAAGCAAATTGTCAACTCACCTCACCCTTTGGTGCTAAATAAGTACTAGTGTTATATTTTCCAATAGATATTTGTCTTATACTAATAATACTCCCTCCGTCCCAAAAAGTTCTTCACTTTTCCATAATTTGAGCTTAAAAGAGCCTAAACAAAGCATGGCTAGTGAAGCAAGTGTTCATATTTTTAAAAAGTTTGAATAGTCAAATGCGAAGATCATTTTGGGACGGAGGGAGTAATACACATCTGACTTTCAGTAATCATAAATCAGTTACCAACTAATAAGGCTATGGATCAACCGACATGACGTTGTTGAGAAAAGCATGACTCCCATTCGACGAGTGAAAGATGAAAGGACATCATTTGACAAAAAAAAAAAACATGAGAAAGGTTTTAATCAGAGAAATTAAGAAAAAATAAATGTTGTGATCGAGTATAAAAAATAAAGTAGGAGAGAAAATGGGTAGGGAGTTTTTGTTGTGAGAATGATAAATGGGTCCCATTGTTCATTTTAAGTAATAAAGCAACTAAGAACCTTAGTCTGAGAGAGACTAAAAAGAAAAGTAAGAACCTTAGTCAGGACATAGGGAGTATCATCTTTATACTCCATCTGCCCCAGTTTAGTTTAAGGTTCTTATATTCTTTTTTGGTTTGTCCCAAATTAAGGTTCTTAGTTGCTTTATTACTTAAAGTGGATAATAAGACCCACTTGTCATTCTCACAACAAAAATTCCATACTCATTTTCTCTTTCCTACTTTACTTTTCATACTCACAACATTTACTTTTTTTTAATATCCGTGTAAAGTCAATTGATAACCTTAAACCGGGACGGAATGAGTAATCAATAATGCACATGACTTTCAGTGTCGTTTAACATGACTCCCCTTGAACGAAAGAAAAGATGAGATAGATATAAAAATACTTTTGGCATCTAGAGCTCAATGTTATTAGAGGCAACCTACTTCCAAGTTACCTTTGAATACATCAAACACCACCTTAGTCTCTGGTAAAAATTAAGGATTCAAAATCACTCAATCCTCAAAATTTATAATGCTACCTTAAAATGTTTGAAAAGTCAAACGGGACTATCATTTTAAGACGGAAGGAGTATCTGATAAATGTATTTACCATTTTGTGATATGCAATTCATTCTTCAAGCCAAAACAGAAAGTACAACATTACATTCCAGGGCCTCTGTTGATGCTAAATCTTCTAAAGGGAGGAAATAAAAGCTCAATAACAGAAAACAGATGGGTATCACCCTATAAAAAGTCAAAACAGATGCGCATATATTAACTCAATTTCAACCAAGAACATATAGTACAAAATTTTCAGCAAAGATCTTTGCCAAAAACAAAATACAAGTACAACCAAGAGAATACAGAACAAATTTCCATCACTAAAACATCAAGTTAACAAGACAGGGATTACGATTGATTCACACCGTACACAGTTCACACACTTTGTTGATTAGTACCTGATTATGCGGCCCTGTTGTTGTTCAGACGGTACCAGTGCACCATAATAATTGGCAATATAACAATAATTGTAGCAACCCAAATATGATGAGAAATTTGGTCCGGTAAGGTGTCTGGTGATATGGCACCAAGAGAACTACCATACGTAAAACAAAGCGCAAGCATCGCGATTAGCAACTCAGCTCTCATCGGAAACTTAGACGTCAGAACGAATATCAGACTTATAGATATGTAAAATCCAAGAGTATTAAAAAACAAGTATATTTTGAATCCGGTTGGGTTCTTGGTTCCAAATACTGCTTTCCCAGCATCATGTGGGACCTGCCCAGGAGCTACAAGGACACCTTTTTTGTCATCTTGCCAAACACCCCCTGGTGGGTTTAGAGCGGCCTGATAAGTTGCAGTCACCACGAGTGTAGCTATGATGAGCAGAAAATTAATATGATGGCCCGGGGAATCTCCTAGTTCAGAATACATGAAGTATTGTACTATTCGACGTACCAATGTAGTTGCTTGGCCATTTGGTTGCCGGTTAGGTGTATTTGCTATGGTTGGTGTCGGAGCGAGTAAGTCTTGACTCGTTTTGGCTCCAGCTTGTCTGAGGATATCCTCTAGTTCCCTGTCACCGGCTTCTCTTTGATACAGTTGTAAGATATCAAGAGGGGTGAGACCACTATTGTTAGATGAATTCAAGTCCATAGTTCCCACGGCAATAACTTGTTCATCAAGCACCAACTCTATCACCTGTAAACAGCTCTTTATTCAATCTCAAGGATATAAGAACACAACTATGAAAATGTCACGTTGAAAAATTGACGTTGTAAGTTTAGTAGAGAAAATATGCATGAGTAATCTGACAAATCCAATTTAAAGACCTGCAGTGTTGGCACTAAGACTGAGTTGATCAGTTAAATTGATATGGAGATGAGTTTACAAATCCAATTATAAATTGACTTTGTAAGTTTTGTGATACTTGCCTGATATGCCTTTCTTGAAACTGCAAGATGCAAGATTGTGTTGCCGTGGTCGTCCTTCGTATTAAAAACATGCTCCTTGTTCAATTGGTTGAGACGCTCGACCAGATCTTGGAACACTCCAAACTGGTTATTATTCACTGCAAGGTGAAGAACAGTCTCTCCTCGAGCTGTCAACCAACCAATTGAATCCGCATTTGTAGTAATTAAGTCCTGGACAATATCACGACTGCCTTTGATCACAGCACAATGGAGAGGGATTTTATTGTCCAACCCCTGAACCAAACAAAGAGTCGGGTCATTTTGAAGAAGCACCCTAGCAATCTCTACGTACCCTAGTGCAGATGCAATATGCAAGGGGGTAAAATCATCAGCTGGATTCCGGTCCCTTGCAAAATCTGACTTCAAATTCATGAGTGCTTCAACAAATGGAAGATGACCATTTAAACATGAAACATGTAACAATGTCTGCCAAGGAACTAATGCAGCATTGTGTAAAATTCCTCTGTTTTCTCTAACCAACTCATGTAATCTCTCCACATTTCCGTTCCATGCTGCATCCAACAGCCCTCCATCCATTGGTGTATTGAAATGCTAAAAAGATTTTAGTTTATGAATCAGATATGAGCCAAAGCCAACTTATAAATATGTGATGTAATAGAAATAAAACAACAAACTATAATATATACTATGCAAATATAAACATGTTGTTCTTCATGAATGTATCTGTACGTGCATTCCACTTTGGTCAACGTACAGCACACATGTATATTCAATGTATCAGAACAATCATACTCCCTCTGTCCTAGAAAGTTTGTCTAATTTGACTTTTCATGGTCAACACAAATGAACTTTGACCAAACATTGATGTCGATCTCATCATCCTAATGAGAAACTCTAATATTTGTAATTGATAACTCATCAAGTGATTTATCATTAACAATTTTTAGAATTTCATTGTGATCACTAGATTGACATGGCCAAAGCTAGCGTGAATTGACCATAAATAGTTAAATGGGACAAATTTTGCGGGACAAAGGGGGTATCAATTATTGCGATGCAAACGTGTTGCTGTGAACAATTCTACCATCTACAAAAGCCTCTAAAGAATTAAATGTCTACCCAAAATCTATCTCGCCAACCACATAAACAATTGACCTACGAATAGAGATATATACATCAAACGCTCGCGCATCACCCCATAATGTAAAATACTGAACAAAATATAAGTAAAAAAAAAGAAGGATAAGTTGACAATCCAATATTATGTGAATCTGTAGTTCAGGCCTAATAATGCAAAACTCATTCTGTTGAAAGGTTCCTGAGTCCTGACTATCTGATTCTTAATTGATTAGTATTATCAATACTAAAGCATTGGAAATGCTAATAAAACAAATTGTCAACTCTCTTTGGTGCTAATTAAGAGCCAATAGCACATTTTCTTTTAGATATCTTCTTTATAATAATGTTACATCTGACTTTCAATAATCATAATCCAATGTATCTTTAGCAGTAGACAGACAGATTGTAAACACTTTCTTGTTGTTGTTGTCGTCGTCCTCGTCTGCACGATGGGAAAGAGGGCCTAATTATATGTTCACTATGCAACATATTGATGAAGAAGTCCCTTTTAGCATCCGACATTAATTTAATAACCCACTATGCCAGAAATTGATGAATCAAACAAATCGCCTCAACATTCGACGTTCAACAAGCCCCCATGACTCCTTGCTGGACCAATCACCTCTCTAACAAATCAATTTTACACAGTAATAGAGTTATTATTAGGACCACCTAAAAGTTTCCGTAAGATGGGATTGCCAAAATTAGTCATCAAGCACAAACTTTTGACAATATTACGAGTTCTTCCTAAAAAAAAAAATAAGGTGACATGAACAAACTTAGAAACACATAAATTGCTTGCAACACATAAAGGAAATATCTAGGATATGACATAACATAATCAAAAGAGAAAGCTGCTTCTTAACTAATACTTCTCCGTCCCGGAAAGAGAGTCTCATTTGACTTTATATAGTCGACACAAGTGAACTTTGACTAAATAGTAATGCCATTCTATTCATCCTCGTGAAATTCTAAAACTGAACTTGATAATCATTAATTGGTTTATCAATAACAACTAATAGAGTATTATTGGGATGATTAGATCGACATAAATATTTAGTCAAAATTCACCTGTGTTGACCATAACAGATATTGCCAGGTACTGAGGAAAGAAAGTTTCTAACTATAGAAGTCCATGGAAATCCATTCATCTTTCATTGTTGCCTCATAATCTCTTAATACAGCAGCGCACCTTAGTGTCTTTGGAATCAAATGCAGTGCATATCTTATAATTTTATACTTTAAGCGATTATTTTGTACTTGTAGAGTTCAGAACTTCTTTTCCCAACCTTAATATATATACCAAAAAGGTATAATCCGAATAAAATAGACCGAAAAAGATGTCAGACAAAAGATCTCATTAACAAAGCATAGATACACATTGTGGTGTCACCGTCTAATACAGTAACAGTCAAACAAGTACATTATCATGACATTAATTCAGACTTACAACTACTGTAACAAAAAAAAACAAAAAAAAAAAAAACAGCTACAACGAAAAAACGGTGCACCAGCAATAAACACATAGTATTGAGCTCTTAATGTCTTTTGACATTCATGAAGATATTATGGTAATGGAGTAATGTACATATAGGAAGTTGGCACATAGTGTTATGCAGCTGCAATGCAAGCCTACAATTGCTCTAGCTCAGGACATCATATCACACTACAACTACAAGCATTCAGAACTTCTGACTCAAGGCTCTCAACTTTCCTAACTTTCATGGTCCTGGTTTGCACCGCCCCATTTAACAAGGTAATCCAATGATCGAGACTAACATGATTTAATCTCGACAATCGGATTGTCTCACTGGACCGTGAAGGTCACCAACTACACGGGGACTAGTAGAAAACCTCTTCCATTCTACAAACCCATAATAAATACATACAATTCATCTATTTATTTCCTTTTCTTTTTTCTCGTTATTTTTTTCTTTTCTTTTCTTTTCTAAGGGGGTGGGGGGTTGTTGGATGATCTAATGTTGGTGATGTGATAAGATTCTGATACTTGCCTGATATAGCTTTCCTGAGGCTGCAAGATGCAAGATTGTGTTGCCTTGATCATCCTTCATATTAAGAACACCCTCCTTTTTAACATGCTTGAGATGCCCAAACAGGACATGAAACACTTTAAACTGGTTAATCCTCGCTGCGAAGTGAAGAGCAGTCTCTCTCCTCAAGCTGTCACATTACAATCGGGTCCATGTTGGCCACGATAAGCAGATTGTCCTCTATTTGAAGAAGCTCCTTAGCAATCTCCACATGCCCTTTTGCAAAAGCAATACGCAAAACTCTTTCAGTGGCTCTTTATGGTTACCTTATAACTATGGATAGAGTTAATATTATTAGGACCACCCAATACTTGCAATACGATGGATATGACAAAATTAGTCATCACGTACAAAATTGTGTCAATATTACTAGTTCTTCCTAATAAACAAGTTGACTTGAACTAAACAATTCACAGCCAAATTAAGTAGAAGGGGCGGACTGTGTACATGCTCCAATGGTTCTTAAAGGCGGGACTTCTTCTAAGGCAATGGAGTTTAATGTTGTACAATGAGAACTTGTGCTCCATACTGAAAGGTAGCTAATCAAAACAGAGAGAGAGAGATGTTGCTTCTACATCATTTCAGTTTCCAGCTGTATTCATTGTTTCTTGAACTAACTTAGAAACACAAAAAAATGCTTGCAATACAAGAGAAAGGATTTGTAAAATGAAGAGAGTGAAGGACTTACAAAGGCCTTTATTGCACAAGATAATACTTCCATGAAGCGGAGCAGTGCAGCAGCAAGGCAGAGGGATTTTATATCAGCATCGCACTCGAAATCAAACAATAGACACCAAGGTGGAACATCATCGACCTGCAGGACCACATTTGATATCTGATATATGCATTCACCAGTTCGTGATATACTATGATTCAACCTTTGAGTCAAAAAACTGAACCAGGAGTTGAACGGCAATACTTTAACAGGTGTGCCAAGGTTCCCCTTCATAGATGTCATAAAGCTCTAAAGAGCTCTTTCACAAAAATAAAAACCTCCCATATAGAGTTAAAGTTGTTAGGACGACCAACATTTACTTACCAAATTAAGAAATTACATTAGCAAATGGACAGTGAAAATAGTACATCAATAATCTGACTGTATCTTTAGCTAGACCAAGTCCTAGTTTGGTACACAACAAATATCATTCTATTCCATGATTTTTAGTACAAATTTTACTTTTTTAATAGTACGAAAACAAGACAAGGAATGGAATCAGCCATGTTTCTTTCGTACGTACCAAAGAAACATCAACAGTCTATACACTTTCTTGGGTGATACCTGATAATACGTTACTCCTCTTCTTCAATTTTTTCCTGCGTACATCGATTAACAACCATATAGCTAAACTTGAAGCAATGCAAACGAAGGCAAAAATATTGTTTGAGGTACTTTCTGGTATTATGGTAACTAGGGTAGCACCATATGTAGTACTAAGTGCCAACAATGAGATAATTATTTCAGTCCTCAATGGAAACTTAGTTGTGAGAGATTCAATCAGACTTCCAGATACGATAAATCCAATAGTGTTGAAAAGCGCGTATAATTTAAATCCAGCTGGCTTCTTGGTTGCCATTATTGCTTTCCCAGCAGTATCTCCCTTACCCGTCGCATCTTTGCCGTCTTCTTGCCAAAACCCCCCTGGAGGGTTTTGCAAGGCCTGATAAGTAGCAGTAAACACAAGTATAGCTACGACGAGGAGAAAATTGAGTATTTCTGAGCCATTTTGTACTTGCTGTGTAGGAAGGTGGGATCTTGATTGTTGGTCATTTAATGAGTTACCATTGGTTGAGGCAAGCTCAAGTTGATGGTCATTTGCATTGGGTGTGTTTGTTGGAGATAGCAAGTCTTGAGATGTTTTGGCTCCAGCTCGCCTGAGAATATCCTCTATTTCCCGGTCCCCAGCTTCGCTTTGAAACAGTTGTAAAACATCAAGAGGGGTTAGACCTCTCTTGTTTGTTGAATTCAAATCCATGGTTCCCTCGGGAATAACTTGTTCATTAAGCAGCAAGTCTACCACCTGTCAACAAGCCTTGTTAGATCTACGAGGAAAATAAATACACAGTGTTAAGTGACCAACACATCTAAAAGCTTAAACCGTTAGAGAGAGCACCCACAATGTATATCGGGCAATGCTAGGGGCACAAAAGAAGTATACAAAATGATGGATTGAAACTGAGGTGGCGATATTTTATTGGTTGCATCGATTGTGGACCCGCCACACTTTAATTAAAAGCACCAATAAAATCTTGACACATCATTTTGTGAGCCAAGTTTTGTGAGATTTTTTTGTGACTTTATATTTACCCATGTATATCATGCTCGTATTAACACTCCCCCACACGTGATTTAGGGCCAATACGTACCCTGTTCACTTTTTTATAACGAACCCAAGACCTTACCAAACCTAGAGCTCTGATACCATGTTAAGTGACCAACCCATCTAAAAGCGTAAGTTGTTAGAGAGAACCCACAACGTATACCATGCTCATGTTAACACATAGGAATGCAATAAAAAATTAAAAAATAAATAAATAAATAACATGCCTGATATAGCTTTCTTGAGACTGCAAGATGCAAGATAGTGTTGCCTTGATCATCCTTTGTGTTAAGTACACCAACCTTGTTCGATTGCTTGATATGCTCCACCAGGACTTGAAACACTTTAAACTGGTTGTTCTTCACTGCAAGGTGAAGAGCAGTCTCTCCTCGAGCTGTCATATTATTGATTGAATCAGTGTTGACCAAGATCAAGTCCTTGACAACCTCAACTCTTCCTTTGGTCACAGCACAATGAAGGGGGATTCTATTATCCGCTCCCTCAATCAAGCAAAGATTCTCGTCAATATGAAGCAGCTCCCTAACAATCTCCAAATACCCTTTTGCAGATGCAATGTGCAAGGGGCTAAATCCATCTTGATTCATCTCTCGAGCAAAGCCCGGCATCAACTTGATTAGCTGTTGAACAAAACGAACATGGCCGGCTAAACAAGCTATATGTAATGGAGTTTCCCCACCTGTTAATGCAGCAGTATGCAGGATTCTCTTGTCTTCTTTGTAAAGCTTGTTTAAAGCCTCCACATTTCCATCCCACGCTACAACCAGCAGCTTGCTATCCATTGCTGTAACGCAACACCACAGAGCTGCTAAAAAAAAATTCAGAAGCAAGAGGGAATGTGTTTTTTTTTTTTTTTTTTTTTTTTTTGTCGTTGCCCAAAAGAATTTGAAGGCATATATATAGTCCTTACTGTGACCACCACACACAATAATATAAAAAGATTTAAATGTCCACCAAAATGTATATCGCCAACTACATACTCCTCCCTCCGTCAACTAGTACATAAATTTTGGTCAAAGTTCACTGCAGTTGATAACAAAACTTTCTTTACATGCTTAAAAAATGAAAACAAAGCAATTTTTCAGCACTGGTTGCTGAAGAGCAAGAGAAAAAAAATACCACTTGCTACCTAACCAATACATATACTCCTTTAAGTTGACATTGAAATATGTAGCAATACTATAAGTTCGGAAAACAAACAAGAATCTCAGTAATGGATCAATTCCGAAATCAAACAAGAATCTCAGCGCAACTCCTTATTAAATATATCTACTCTTCTTTTAATGTGTTAATGTTCATATCTTTGTATTGAATTATTTAACAAATGTATCTTACTATAAAATATTTCAAATAATATACGAAAAAAATGAAGTCCTTGAATATTTTCTTAAGCTTATTAAATTTTTATAAGCATGTCTTAACTAAATAACAAACAAAAGTAGAACAGCTGAAGCGACATCCGGTATCCCTTTATATCTGAAAGGTTAGAGTTAAATACCTTTTCAGTCCTTAACCTATTCAACTTTTTACCTTTTCGTACTTGACCTATTTTTTAACGGTGAAATTGACAGAAATATGACGGAAGGACTACATGGTCTTGCAAATGCATACGATAAGGACGAAATTGGGGGAAAAAATAGGTCAAGGACGAAAAGGTAAAAAGTTGAATAGGTTAAGGACTGAAAAGGTTTTAACTCCTGAAAGGTTAGGGGTTCAATCCCCACCAAATGCACTTTCAACTGCACTCTTGTAAGGTTAAGGCATTTTTTGATTAAAAAAAAGTACAACAGGCATGAGCTAGACAATTTCATAATAGGAGCAGACAAACGGATCGTGGTAGTAGGGGGAAGGGACCCGACCAGGCTATATTGGTTTGGCAACCAGTGGTGGAACCAGGAACAAAACGCAGTGCGCAAAAAGATTGTCAGCGAGAATCGAACTTGGCTCATCCATCCCTTTGACCATCATCAATATGCATGCTCTATTATAGAGCAACATGACAGTTTAGGTAGTTGACTGTGTCATGTAAGTTATATAAATAAAAGGATTTTGCAGCGGAAACGATTAAAAGGAAATTAGTTTAATAAAGTGTAGAGGATGTGTCCGAGTTAGAGGAACAAACACAATAATTTAAAGTGGTTCGAGGTATAGCAACCTCTCTTACGCCCTCAACTTGAAGACGGATTCTATTATCCATTACCTCAATCATTCAGATTCTCCTCAATTTGAGGAAGCTCTCAAGCAAAGTTTCCACATTTCCTTTCCATGCTGCATTCAACAGTCTATCATCCATTGGATAATTTCTAGCCGATGAAAACAGCTTCCGGTTATAGGTTCTCAAAATGTCCTGCAGCAATGATTTTTTATTTTATTTTTTCATTTTATTAAAGATTTGTGTTGCTCGCAGTTAGTCAGTACAAACTAGTTGTTTACATCTGCACATCACTGAAAGAAAATAAGGTAAGTCAACAGACCATGTTAAGAGAATACTATTCAACACAACTTTCAGAAATAATACGAGCGATGCATGGTGTTCTTAGACTTAAGACTCTCAATCAGTGTCTTGAGGGACACGATCCTAGAATCTAAGGCTGTATGGAGATAATTTTTTGCTGTCATGAATTCTTTTTTATCTTCTTTATCAATTGACAAGGTATAAGAGAGCGAGAGAGTGAGAGGGGGGTGGAGAGGGAGAGGAGCCAGACATGCTTAGTACCAAAAAAAAAAAAAAAAAAAAAAAAAAGAATCACAAACCTGCACGAAGAAAAACAGGGCCATAACATGCGTTCACTATGAAACACATTGATGAATCAACATCATTTCACAATCCAGCTGTATTCATTGTTTCTTGGAAAGTCGTAGAAACGCATAAACCGCTAGTAAATATACAAGAGAATGCATTTATATAATGAAGAGAGTGAAGGACTTACAAATGATTTACAATGCCCGGCAGGCTCAAATAGACATATTTACATGGCCACTGACAAATGCATTCCAGGGCCTCTGAACTGCAAGTATCTTTGCTTAGATAGTAGTATCCTCTTTCCAAATCATCAAGAATCATTTAAAACTTCTGTCAAATGTACCAAAGAGATCTAATCCAATCAAAGTTTAACAAAAAATAATATGCATGGGGAAAAAACAAAAAAAGCTCATTAACAGAAAACAGATGGACATCAGTGTATCACCCTCTACTAAAAGTCAAACAGGTATGTGATTACTTTAAACGAAAGGGGTAAAAAATACAACCAAGATAATATAGCAGCAATGGCAAAATGAAAATAGCGCATCAGTTTGGTACACAACAACTAATATGTATTTTAACCAAACGAACACCAACAGTCTACACCCTTTCTTGGTTGACACCTGATAATGCGTTACTCCTGTCCTTCGTACATTTCCTGCGCAGCTTGATTAATAAACATATAATTGCACCTGAACCAATGCAAAAGATGAAAAAAATGCTGTTTGAGAGACTGTCTGGCTCTGGTAATATGGCATTTAGATTAGCACCATAAGTAAAACTCAGGGCAATCAATGAGATCAGTAATTCAGCTCTCATTGGAAACTTAGATGTGAGAAAGTAGATTAAAGTCATAGACATGAAAAATCCAAGAGTGTTGGAAAGCACATATATTTTAAATCCAACTGGGTTTTTGGTTGCAAATACTGCTTTCCCAGCAGTACGTGATTCCTGCCCAGCCACACCATCTTTGTCGTCTTCCCAAAAACCGCCTGGAGGGTTTTGCAAGGCCTGATAAGTAGCAGTCACCACAAGTATAGCTATAACGAGGAGAAAATTGATTAATTTGCCTGAGGCGTCTTTAAATTGCTGTGTGGGAAGGTTGGGTCTTGATTGGCCGTTTAACGAGTCGATTTGATGATCAATTGTATGGGGTATGTTTGTTGGAGAGAGCAAGTCTTGAGAAGTTCTGGCTCCAGCTCGCCTGAGAATATGCTCGAGTTCCCGGTCGCCAGCTTCGCTTTGAAACAGTTGTAAAACATCGAGAGGGGTTAGACCTCTCTTGTTTGATGAATTCAAGTCCAAAGTTCCCTTGGGGAAAAGTTGTTCATTAAGCAGCAAGTCTACCACCTGTCAACAAGTCTTTATAGGTCAATGAGGAAAACAAATGCAAACAAGATTGTGTTGATAAGATAGGTCGTGAGAGGGAATTGGTGAAGGGATAAGGCGGGTCGTTTTGATGACTTGCCTGATATAGCTTTCTTGCGACAGCCAGATGCAAGATTGTGTTGCCTTGATCATCCTTTATATTAAGAACACCCTCCTTGTTCACTTGTTTGATATGCTCCACCAAGACTTGAAACACTTTAAACTGGTTATTCTTCACTGCAAGGTGAAGAGCAGTCTCTCCTCGAGCTGTCACATGATCAATCGTATCGGTGTTGAGCAAGATCAATTCCTTGACAACCTCAACTCTTCCTTTGATCACAGCACAATGAAGGGGGATTCTATTATCCGCTCCCCAATAAAGCAAAGATTCTTGTTTATATGAAGAAGCTCCCTAACAATCTCCAAGTACCCTTTTGCAGATGCAATGTGAAAAGGGCTAAAACCATCTTGATTCAGATCCCGAGCAAAACTTGGCATCAATTTGATGAGTTCTTGAACGAAATGACGATGGCCGGTCAAACAAGCTACATGTAATGGAGTTTCCCCACCTGTTAATGCAGCAGTATGCAAGATTCTCCTGTCTTCTTCAATCAGCTTGTACAAAGTCTCCACATTTCCATTCCATGCTGCAACCATCAGCCTGCTATCCATCGCTCTAAGGCAAACACCACAGAGCTGCTAAAAGAGTTCCCTGCAGAGACCGCTGTAAGCAAGAGGGAATGTATTCCTTAGAATTAGGAAGCGAGAATAGCTTTAGAAGAGAGTTAAAGCAGACAGGGCGCTTTAATTTTTTTTGGTATGCGAAAGAATGTGAAGACATATATAGCCATGAAATTTTAACAAAAAGGAAGAATGTACATAAGTGACATCAGAAAAGACTAATTTTAGCAGATGTGTTGCAGCAATGTGTAATTGTATTTGAGTGGCTCACAGTTAGCCAGTGCAGAATGATAAGAAAATAGACAATTTGTTCTTTAGTGAAGTCATCAGTAAACAGTCAATTCAAGATAGTAATAATTTACCAGCAACTTCCATAAGGATGAGCTTTCTATGGTGGTGTTAAACTCAGGACTCTCAATCAGTATTTAAGCCTTAAACACTGATTGAAAGAAAAACACGAAGGCAGACAGTGGGTACATACGTGTTTACTTTGCAACTCATTAATGAATCAACGAAACAAATTGCCATAGCACCCGACATTTAACAAGCCCGCACAAATCATTAACTAACCAATCACATCTCTGACCCAACTCTTCTTTACAAGATAATAGAGTTAATATATTATGACCATCCAAGATCTAAGATTTTCCGTTAGAAAGGCTTGACAAAAGATTACCAAAATTACTCATTGAGTACAAAATTTAGTCTTTATTACCAGTTCTCCTTCTTCCTAACAACTAAATTGACATAAACTAAACCATTTAGATAACAATTTAAGTCATGTACTGATTTAATAGTGATTAATGACAGCATCTCTTTCAAGGAAATCAGAATATCATGCAACAATATCAGACTGGCCCATCGCTCTTCTGCTTGAAACCAAGATCTTATCTTGGAGTCTTGGATATTGATATTTCACGTTGTGCTCCACACAGAAGGGTGAAAATCGAGAGAGAGAGAGATTGGTTCGGTATCATTTCAGTTTCCAGCTATATTATTCATTTTGTAAAGGAACTGAGCAACACACAAATTGCCTGTTAAGGATTTATAAACAAGAGACCATTTATATGATGAAGAGAGTAAAGGACTTACTAAGGCCTTTATAACAAAGACAATAACTTCATGAAGCAGGGAAGCAGCAGCAGCGAGCAACAAGGATTGACCTCAGTATTTGCAGTCGATGCTAAACAGCAGATACCAAGGTTGGGAGCATCATTGACCTGCAGGGTCCAAAATACACACAAGATTCTTGGCACAGGCACTGATTAATATCTGATAATGGTAATTATGGTATTCCCTGATTTTTGATATATCTATTAATCATCCTTCGAGCCACAACTGAAAGTACTTTCCGGAACCTCTTTTCTTACTCAACCTTCGTCTTAAATGTTCTCCGTAGATGTCGGCCACCAACACTAAGATGACAAAAATCACTCCTTAACTGCATACTAGAATCAGCAAGTCATATAGTCAAAGCATTGGCTATTGCCCAAATGCTAAGCAGCACAACAATCATCCTTCGAGCCACAACTGAAAGTACTTTCCGGAACCTCTTTTCTTACTCAACCTTCGTCTTAAATGTTCTCCGTAAATGTCGGCCACCAACACTAAAGATGACAAAAATCACTCCTTAACTGCATACTAGAATCAGCAAGTCATATAGTCAAAGCATTGGCTATTGCCCAAATGCTAAGCAGCACAACAAGTTACCAAGCATAAATATCCCAAATCATTAACAAGTTTTTCCTGTTGCCCGTAAATATAATATGCTCAAAAGATTTCTAATCCAGTAACGAGAACAAGGAATTGCAGAGTAAAAAGGTATTGCTAATAGATAAAACTTCTTGATAAGACGTGAATGACCATTGGCAAAAGTACATTCCCAAATAAAAGCTACATTTATACATAAACATGCTATTCTAATGAACTTCCAACTCTATCTACTACTAAAAGCCTCGGCATATCAAAAGACGCAATCAAAGATAGAAACTAAAGCTATTAGAACTCACATATAACATTGATGCATTTTGCTACCATTTATGAGCTTCCCGCCAATCAACTCCACTCGACAAATTTGCTCCAAAAAGGAAAAGAAAAAAAAAAAAAAAAACTCCCAATCAAGACTCCGGGGAGGGCATCCTCTTCACCTTCTTATTCTTATTACTCTCCAAAAGAGCTTTCGCAAATGTCTCCACAACCTTTTGCTGCGACTCAAGAATCATTTCAGTTCTCTTCATCTCCATCTCCATCCTCATCCCCTCAATCTCCCTAGCCATATCCATCTTCATTCTCTCCATCCTCACAAACCCATCTCCCAACATCTTAATCGCTTCCACCATTTCATCCACCGGGTTTCCCTCCTTCCTCTTCCTCCCTCCACCACCTCCGCTGCTACCACCACCGCCGCCGCCATTCCTCTCAATTCCAAACCTACCCACATACCCATCCCTCACACCGGAATTCCCCGAATAGTTATTAGTATTACATTCATTAAATTTCGAATACACTTTTGTAGCGGGCGGCATCCCCTCTGTAGCATTCGATCTGCCCGGGATCTTAATTCGAAAAGGACCACCACCAGATTTACCTCCAACACCATTATTAGAGACTGACCCATAAAACCCTGGATTAATCGGAATCCCTTCCTTAATAACCCCTCTCCCAGAATACAAATCCTCCTGATCTTCATCCCCCTCCTCCTCCTCATCCTCCACATCCCGATAAATCGGTTGCGCGTTCAACGCAACAACAGCCACAGGCAACGAAGTCCCTTTCTCCATCGCATCCATCCGATTAAAATGAACCCAAGAGGAACAATACCTATGACCTTTCGGGACCGCGGCCGCGCGTTGAATTTCAGCCCGGTAACGTTTCCTCAGCTTCTCCATTTTGTGCCGACACTGAACGGAGGTCTTTTGGGGAGTACCAGACGGAAGAGGAGAACGTGCAGCAACGGTGTCGGCGACTTCTTGCCAGTGAGAAGCACGGAGGTTACCTCGGCGGAGGGAGTACCATTTTTCACGGTAAGCATCAATAAGAGCAACCGTCTCATCATGGGACCAGCACGGCGGAGGGAGACGGCGGGAAGAAGAAGAAGAAGGGACGAGAAGGGTATGCGGGTCTTGAGATTGAGGAGGAGGGGAGGAAGAGGACATGGCTGTGGAAAAGGGTGTCAGAGAGAGGGAGGAGGAGGACGGCGGTTTGAGGAGGAGGTGACATAATGGGAAAAGGGAAAGGTGGGTGGGGGAGATAAAGGGTAGGTTAAAAAGTGGGTGGAGGAGGTGAGAGAGAGAGAGAGACCGGCTGACTTGGAGATCTAGAAAGATGAGGAGGAGGCCACCGCTTAGGGTGGGGTGTGGGGGATGGTTAATGTGCGCCGGGTGTGTAGAGGGTGTTAAGGAACGCACACCAAGGGTGACCGTTTGACCGCCACCTTGGCCGGCCCTTAGCCCGGCTGAGTTGGGTTGAGGTGGCTCTGAGTTTTTTTTTGGGGCCTAATTTTTTTGGCTTTATTTCGTTAATTACATTTTGTTGGTGGATTATGATTTGGAATTTATTTGGGGAGGGGGAGAAAAGAGAGAGGAGTGTAGTGTAAAAATGGAACATGTATGTCACGTGATGAGTTTTGGTTTTGTTCACTTTCCTCATTAATACTCCACCCTTGTTTTATGGATCCGAACTATGGACATGGAATTGTTTCATGCAAAAGTTTTACTGTAATATACTACCGTTTAATTTTTGTTATTTTCTTTTAGAGAAAAACGCACGACTGGAGATAGTTGATGGAGGCTCATCCTAAATGTACAGATTAATATTCATATTTGCGTTCTTAAAAATACAGTCGGTTGCGTCTGAGAAAGCAGCAATCGATGCTATTAGCTGCTTGCAACCTCGAATCAAACACTCATTTTCAGAACCATCTTCGACATCCTTCATTCATGATTGAACTAAACACTCTAGCATTGTCAATTTCAAAAATCACATTCCTTGGGCCTTTATAATGTGGGAAAACTTTGACTAGAGCTTACAACAAACTATGAACAACTCTAAATTTCAGAACAAGTGATGTCACCTTTTTTTGTTGTGATGGGTTAGAGATAATGATAGGGCCCTTTACTCTAATAACTTTTCATAGAAAAGAGCAATGCTAGGGGCACAAAATCTTGCTCACAAAATGAGATGGTGATATTTTATTGGTTGTATCGATAATAGACCCGTCACACTCTACTTAAAAACATGACACCTAAGATTTTGTGAGCAAGATTTTGTGACTTTTTTGTGCCCCCAGTATTATTCATCAATGTATACATATTGTTGGTAATAGTAAGACATGAGAGAGTATATATCCACGTGATTTCATTTACTGAAAATCATACTGCAATAATATCTACACAATTTACAACAGAATACTCATCAACACTGTATACACCAAAACAAAACAAAACAAAACCTAAATTTATTTTCAGGAGAAAATAACAAACCTAATTCCATGCTATACTACTAGTTTCAAAATTTCATGTTTGCATTATTCTTCTTTATTCTTCGAAATCGTAACGAAATAGGGTTCTCAAGTACAGCAACATTGACATCATTCCATACATCCGGTCTGGTGGGAAGCTGCGCGATTTTCTCAGCTATTTCCATGTCTTCTGGAACAACAGAACCAAATACAGTATACGCGTTTCTCCACTCATTGTGATTTGCTAAGCTGATGAAGAAATCAGGCCCAGAACCGACCCACGCAACTGATCCCCTTCTTATTTTGGGGCAGTTTTCTTTGGGAATGTTTTTGAATATGGTTTCGCGTGCTTTGAGTGTTCCTTGAATCAATGCGAAAGGCGGGCCAAATGGTGCCTGCAAACAAATGAATCAAACGTGTTAACAAGGGATTTGGGGTCTGTTCTGACGGCACAGAAGTTGAAATTAGATTATTCATCTTATCATAAAATGTAAGATGCGAATCATTTTTGCTCTCCCCTGATAAAATGTTACATACGAAGTATAAGATGTAACTCGTGTTGATAGAAAAATATAACTCATTCACTAAAAAATCTGACTGTTGTGCGGTCTGACTGCACACAGGCCCTAGATCCATTAACATGACCTTCACCGTGTAATGTTCAGTGAAAGAGAGTTTGACATATAAGAGGATATGTTAGAAAAACTAGTACATGTATCCGAAAAATGAGCCGCGTTTCGTTCATGTATCCGAAAAATGAGTCGCGTTTCATTCATGTATCCGAAAAATGAGTCGCGTTTCGTTTTAGTTTTAAAATGTTTGACCAGTCAAACACGACAGTTAATTTGAAGCATGTTAAAGAAAAAAAAAACTTACATTTTCATTGTGGTTTCATTCGGAATCCCACAAGTTCTCACGACTTTCTGCACGATAAAATTGGCAACCAGGGCAATGACGTGAAGCCAACAGCTTAAGAATATAGGCTACAGAATACGGTGCACAATCTGGAAAAAGCTGTGAAAAATTATGTGAGATTAAATATCAACAGTAACATCAATAGTTATGAACAGTTCCTTTGAAGGGTAAAAGAAAGCCAATGATATAAGAAATGCCACTATTTAAAAGTATCTAATCTAAAGACTTACTTCAACACGCATAATCCCGTAATTAGTTTCCAAGCCAACAACCCCCTGTGAAAGTTCATGAGAAATACATCAACATGTTAGTAGTGTCAAAATATCAAAAAGTCATATATGAATCACTATTAACATCAAGCACGATGATTATAGAAAAAGGGTATCAAGTATGATGTTGTAATTGACAAATTCAATTATTTTTCTTATAGCATCTACATGTTTGAATGATTGTTTAAAAGTAAGCTGCAAATCCCTCTCAGGGCAATATCCAATACCGCTCCCTGTGAAGCATTAGTTCACAACTAACACAGATGTTCACATAAACACTTTGCAATCAAACTAGAATTCAAATTTGGCATTGGCAAGAGAGAAAGGTATTAAGCTCTCTACAAGTTGAAAGGATGAAGCTATAAGAGCGAGTAACATACCTCTTCTTTTCCAAAAATAAGGCCAGATGTCCACATAACTTTATCCCCTGAATCAGCGCGGTCCGGATCCAAGCTATCCTTCTGTTTCTTCAGCCAACACTAGAGGCAGATAAAGAAACCATGGAAAAAAAATCTCAGAATCAGCTAATGGCTTGATATATGCTCAGTGTTCATATAAAAACAGTTCAATACATAGATTGATTTGGTTTTATACTTGGAATTGTCTCCATGTACAAATTCCTATAACTCCTTTCTATTTCAAAAAAAAAAAAAAAACACAAAACCTTGTGCCAAGAAGTGAGATTTAAGTTACAGGACAAATATTATGCAGGATTCAACAATAAACTCATATGAAGCTCTCTAACGAGCTTAATGTCAGGTTATGTTGGAAAATTGTGCAAATGGAAAAGACTACCCGGAATTTCTAAATCAAAATGAATTCTCCTACCCTAAATATAAACAAAAAACTCTAAGAGAACATATTTAGTGTTGTTTTGGATTAAAAATATATGGCGATCACTCTTGTGGGCAGTACCCTACCATCCAACCAATTTGGTCATCTTGTCATCTTTGCTCTTTAATAGAATGCTTGTTTGCATAAGTTCATTATTCCAGAAGTCGTGCACCTTAACATGCAAAACTTGGGCGTGTAAATTGAGCTCATCAAGCATATCCTTTTTGCACTCTTAGCAACAATTGGATTGGCTACGTTAGATAACTAGTGAACCCGCGCTCAATAACTTGGGGTGGCTACATATATCCATTTCCTCACTCAATTTGGTTCAATGCAATTGTGCAAAGCAATATTAAAGCCAAGGGTGCGAAAGAACACTATCAAATTCACACGCAAAAATCACAGGTACAGGTACCACCACATTATTAATTCTTTGTTCCAAATCACAATCACTTACTAATGAAATTCCTAAACCAAAAGCAAAAAAAGTCAGCATTTTTACAATTCATACAATTAAACATAAAAGAAAACAAACAAACCTCGCCGAATTTGGGGCCACAAGCTTGTCTATCTCCACAAAACACCCAAGAATCACACAAACACTCCCCTCCTCCTCCATTACACATACCTTTACAAGCTTCACAACACTCTTTTAACGATCCGACCTTGAAATCCGCACCCCATTTCACGGCATCCCCCCACAGCTCCAAATGGTCTATCCCTTTACAACATTCCCCAGTTCGGTCCTCTTCTTCTTCTTCTTCTTCCCTATCCACAAAAATTTCTCTACCTAAATCGACCGACGTCCTAGAGTTTGAGGGTCTGAATGATATGGAGAGGAAAATGTATACGATTGAACAAGAAACGAGGCCGAGAACGAGGAGGATGAGACTGGCGTAACGGCCTAGGCTTGAATCGATCTGTCTGCGAGCCATTTGAGATTGGAGTTGCGGGAGTTAGTTGCAAAGATTGGGAATTCATGGGGTCGATGGATTCGTTTGGAGGTGAATGTAGGTGAAGAGAAGGTGTTTGATGAAATGCCGCCGAGTAAGTTTGACACGTTTGGCCTTCAGCCTGTTTTGATGGTGCCAAATTAAGGGAAAGCGGAAAAATGGTGGAAATTCATAACAAACAAACTACCCGCTACAAAATTAATTTGGATTAATTTACATCCTTCATTACTCATGTACTCCATCAGTCTGTCGTACTTATCGCTACTTATTTTCATTTTTGACGTCTCATACTTATTGTTATTTACTTAAAATGCTCAATTTTCTTTCTCCTACTCACTCACAACAACTATCCATTAACTTATTTTCTCTCTCCTACCCACTCACAACACTTTCTTTTCCAACATATTTTCTTAATCCCCGTGCATTCTCATTTAGTAGCAATAAGTATGGGACGGAGATAGTAGACATGTAGCAGAGAGAAAAATATCTATTCCCCCAAAATGATTTTCCCTTGAACTATATTTTGTTGGGGTTCAACCCAAAGTCCCATATTAACAATTGGGGAAATAATTGCAAAGTATATAAAGAGCATCCACTCACTTCATTAATATGAGACCTTTTGAGAAATACTCAAAAACAAGTGCGGGTTGGACCCAAGGCCGACAATATCATACAAATGTGGTGGTCGCGGTCCCTACATTTTTTCCCATAATAATAGCTTAAACATTATCCCATTAAATTAACATTTGGATACTATTTGTATGATATAAACGTATAAGATGAGAGTAGATTTTATTAAAAAAACTTCTTTTTTTTTTCCTGCGTTTAGATGAAAATGTTTCTTGAAATGCGCTCATTCGTATAGTAAATGTCAGTATTATTGTGAAGAATTGTCAGTCATTCTTACTGTTACTTATAAACATTGAAACCTACGCTTTTTTATAAGTTTTAGTGGTAGTGTCAAAAGCGTCAACCATTTAATATTGGTATTTATAAACATTGAAACTGAAAGATTTTGATGAATGTCAGTAAGTTTTACGAATTGTCATTCATTTTTTTTTTTTTTTTTTGCATTTATATATATTGAAATTGGCATTTTTACGAATTGTCATTCATTTTTTTTTTTTTTTTTTTGCATTTATATATATTGAAATTGGCATTTTTACATTAACGAGTGTTAGTGGTAGTGTTAAAGAGTGTTAATAGTCTCAGCGTGTTCAATAAGTTCCAGTTATTTACAAAACTATCATCGCGAGCCTTCAACACAAGTGTCAGTTATTTACAAAAATGTCGCCGCTTGTTTTAAAATAATTGCCAATTATGTACAAAAATGTCACTGGCATTTTAAAAACACGTTTGTCCTAATCTCCTAATCTCTTAAGAGAAACACATTTTTTTTTTTACTTACACCTTCATTTAAGAAAATATAATAATAATTATCATTATTTCGACAACAGCATGAACCCTTGCATTTCATACCTGCATTTAGAGGTGTTAAACCGGGCGGGTAACCCGCGAGTATACCCGGGTTCGACCCGTTTACGGGTAACTCGACTCGGCAGACCGGCAGGGATCGGGTCGGACTCGGCGGGGATTCTGGGTTCGGTTTTGCATTCGAGTCGGGTCGGTCATGTTTGACTGTTCGACATATCTGCTCGCGGGTTAGCCCGAATTCGCTTCGACCCGGGTCGACTCGGTTCGACCCGCGTGTTCCTGAAACTAAAACGTCGGATTTTTGAAACCATTAAATAAATTTATAAACCAATCACATTCCAGTTGACCGAGTAAACCGACTCGACCCGACTAACCGACTCGACATGATGTACTCGAGCCGGACCCGGGTTACTCGAGGGACTCGCCGAGCACAACTCGGGTCGAGTTCGGCGGCATTTTCAGCTGTTCGACTCGGCTCGACAAAACCCGACTCGACTTCAGTTCTTCAACTAACCGACTCGAGTTCGGACATACCCGACTCGAAACCGACTCGTTTCCAGCTCTACCTGCATTCATATTCCAAGGTCATCACTTTTTTCTCATGCTTTTTGTTAAAAATGAATTAAAAGTAGAACAATTTTATTTTCTTAAAATTTTACAAACCATATAAGACTGGATCTCTTTTTATAGAGTGCGAAAAAAATATTAACATTGAAGATTTCCTTTAACATTTTTGTATTATTATTTATCACATAAATACATTAGTGTTTTTGCAAACAAATCTAGTTAGTGAAAGTGGCATGAATCTTATTTTCATTTGTTCTCATTTCCTGAAATTTTTCCTCATTCACTCCTTCGTAATGTCTCAATTTGACCACATTGCATTGCTCATTATATACTCCATCTGTCCCAGAATTCAACAGAGAGAGGCATTTTACCACACCACCAGTCTCTCCACAAATGAATTTTGCTACCATTACCAAGGTTCCATTTGAGATTCGAAGTTATAATATCCTTGGTTTTCCACATCCCTTTCCACAGAAAGGAGGAAGTAGGTTTTTAACCCACTCCCAAGGTTTCTGACCCTTGCAGTATTTGTTTTCTATGACTTTAGCCCAGAGTTGATTCGAATTAGTAGCCACTTGCCAACTGAGCTTAGATAGAAGCGCCAGATTTTGGAGTCTGGTATGTTTGATACCCAAGCCTCCCTCTTCTTTTTTGAGACACACAGTGTGCCAATTCACAAGATGGAGCTTTCTGGTGGAAGGGGGGGGCATCACCCCACAAAAAGTTACGATTAATTTGATCCAACTTGTTACTGACATTGACAGGGAAGAGGGAGGCCTGCATTGCATGAGAAGGGATGGCAGACGTGACTGCTTTAATGAGGGTGAGCCTTCCTCCCATGGACAACATTTTGGCCTTCCAGCCACTGAGTTTGGACTGAACATTATCAATGATATGCTTGCAGTAGTGTTTGGAATATTTCCCATGGACAAGAGGTATGCCCAGATAAGTGCCAAGATCAAGCGTGTTAGGGATACCAAGCAAATTACTTAAGGCCAGAGCCTTACCAGTGTGGACCATTTTGGAAAAGAAAATCATGGATTTGTTGAAATTTATTTTTTGACCAGAAGATAGGCAAAAGGAGTTGAGGATTTGTAAAATATTGAGACAATCTTTTCCTCATCCAAAGAAAAAAGCATGAGATCATCAGCATAGAACAAGTGAGAAATGGAAGGCCCATGTTTAGAAGCTTTAAGACCTCTCCAGGTTTTCGCATCCACACTTTCACTAATCATTTGAGAGAGTCTTTCCATACACAGAACAAAGAGATAGGGGAGAGGGGGTCTCCCTGCCTAAGGCCCCTAGATGGGATAAAGGAGGGGAGCTCTGCTCCATTCCAAAGAATTGAGGTTTGGGATCCACCCACTAAGGTCAAGATGAGATCCACCCAAGAGTTTGGGAAGTTAAAAGCCAAGAGAGTGTCTCTCAAAAAATCCCAACTGATTCTGTCGTAAGCTTTTTCCAGGTCAATCTTAATGATCATCCCTCCCAAATTGTTTTTGCTTTTATTGAGGGAGTGGATGATTTCTTGGGTAATGATAACATTGTCGGTGGTCCTTCGACCAAGCAGGAAACTGGACTGAAAAGGGCCAATCAAATGGTCTAAAAGAGGACGGAGTCTGTTAACAAGAATTTTAGTAAGAATTTTGTAACTAACATTACAGAGGCTAATCGGTCTAAGGTCGGTGACCTTAACAACAGGGGCACATTTGGGAATTAAGATGATGAGGACTTTGTTGAGAGCTTCAGGAAAGTTTCTATTATTGAAGCAAGAGATGATCAACGAGCTAAGATGAGATCCAGTGATCTCCCAGAAATTTTGGTAGAAGCCAGCGTGCATCCCGTCGGGGCCAGGGTCCTTATGAGGATTCATTTGAAACAAAGCAGATTTGACTTCAGGTTGAGTGATAGGGTTAGCGAGGCGAGAGGATTGAGTCTCAGAGAGTCTCACCTTGCTAACCCAAGAAGAGTCAGTCATAGTCGTGTTATCATTAGTGAGGAGGGCCACAAAGTGAGTTCTCACATGGTTCTTAAGGTAGATATCATCCCAACACCAGTCACCATTGATTTTGAGACAATTAATAGTGTTTTTTCTGCGTTTAACAAGGGTGCAGACATGGAAGAATTTTGTGTTTCTTTCCCCTTGAGTAATCCATTTGGAACGAGATTTCTGGAACCACAATTGTTCCTCTTGTTTGAGAGTAGTGATAAGCTCATCCTTGAGTTTAGACTCAAGAGTGATAAGATTTTGAGAAATGACAGTAGATTGGGATTTTTGGATATCCTCAAGACGAGCATGGAGAATGTTTTTCCTTTTAAAAATGTCACCGAAAATATTTTTATTCCATCGAGTAGCCGCTTCCTTGAAGTTATTAGAAGCTTCCAGGAAGTTGCTGACATGGTTCCAATTGAAATTGGACAAGATTTTTAAAATCCTTATGTAAATACCAAGCAGATTCAACTCTAAAAGGTCTAACAGAGGGAGAGGTCGGCATACCTGCGATGGCTACCAGGATAGGAGAGTGATCAGAAGTTGTTCGGGGAAGATTTCTGGCCACTGATTGGGCATATTTTATTCTCCAATCAGCATTTGCAAGAGCTCTATCAAGTCTTTTGAGAGTGCGTGCTACTCCTTCTCTGCCATTGGACCATGTTAGGAAAGGACCTTGGCAGCCGAGATCAATAAGTCCAATTTTACCAATGTTGTCAACAAAACTAGCGATCTGTCGGATAGTAGTTTACGCAGATATATCCCTCCCTCTGTGTTCCTCGAACGAAGCAATGTCATTGAAGTCACCTAGCGCCAGCCAGGGAAGGGTGTTTAGGGAAGCAACAGCAGCCATATTATCCCAAAGCTCATTCCTAAAAGACCTGTTAGGGTTAGCATACACTGCCGACAGTAACCAATCATCATAACCAGCTTTTTTAACCACACCATGAACAACTTGATCATTATTACCAAAGACCTCAAAATCAACCTGGTTGGTGTCCCAGATAACCCATATGCCTCCCACCCTACCTCGGGGATCATTGATTTCTTTCCCTTGGAAACCAAGGTTTTCAAAGAAGTTATTCATGCTACTAAAGGGTATTTTTGTTTCTAAGAGCGTAATCAAGTCGGTCTTGTGAAGGTTGACGAGCCTTCGAAACTCCATTCTAAAGTTATTATTTCCTGCCCCACGGCAATTCTAGCTTAAAATGTTGAAACTAGCCATAACAAACAGTGCAGAGTTGGGGATAGCAGATCCATCCTTGAGCATATTCCTCGCCCTGAGAATGTTGCTCTCAGGCGTTCTCGTTGGCGAGATCTTGACCGTGAATCCTAGGGCTTCGGCTTCTCTGGACAGGTGACATTCGACAAAGAGGCACACCTCCTCTATCATCCATCCTGCTTGGACTACAACTGCTTCTTCGGTCATGGGCTGGAACCACCATCTGATTGGTTGCTTTACCATTTCGAACACGCGAGGTTCTAGGGATTTCGACGCCATGATCTTTCGGGATAGGGCGGACTTTGATAACCGGAAACTGGGGTGTTTTAGGAGGGGGGAGGGGGTGGGAGAGAAGGTTGGGTGGTGGCCAGAGGATTATTGTGGGGAAGAGGTGAAGGGGTGGCGTCGGAGTTCACAGAGAGATTTGGACACGAGCTAGGGTTTTCTGGGGTGGAGGATAACACGATAGAATCACTATCTGGGCTAGGGTTTTGAGTCGGGGTAGGCAAAGAAATACCGGGTTCAGATGGGGTAGATTGGCCCAATGGGGAGGTTTCGGTAGTGGTTTGCAAGGATGAGCTGGATTGGCCCATGAGGGGATTTGGTCTAAGAGTTTGGGTTGTTCCTTTGTTAACATTGGGTCTAACAGATGGGCTACGACCACGCTGGTGATGCTCAACCATGTTCATGTCTTCTTCCATTGACTCAAGGACTCTGAATCTATTGGATGGGCTTTCAATTGGGCTTGTGGGAACATTTTTGGATTTAGGCCCATTGTTTCTTCATGGTCTTTTCCCAGCTAACATCCAAGGCCCAAATTGGTGCTGGACAGGGGTGTTGCCATTAGGGTTAGCATTGTTCTGAGTTTCTGATGGAATTTTTCCTCTAGGGCCCCCAGTCCCAGATTTAATTACACATAAATCCAGGCCCAGATCAAATGCCAGATAAGGAGTTGGACTGAGATCCAAATTCCCCATACACCTCTAGGGCTACGTTGACCAGTCAAACATAGCTTCTAAATGTCTAAACTACCCCCAAACCCTCAAACAAAGCCCTCCCCTCCCCTCTTACCCAGTTTCAACTCACACACTTCGTTCTCTCTCTCTCTCTAAAACACTCACCGGCCCCTCATCTTTGCCGGCGCCGGCGACGGAGACGGCGGCCTAGACAAAACCCTAACCCCTCCTCTCCCCTCCCTATTTTGATCTTCAACCTCACTCTAAACACACAGACACACACATAATTCTCTCACTAAACCAAATCACAGTCGCACACACAAGATTCCGGCCGCTCACTTCTCCATCTCCGGCGAATAGCTCCTCCCTCTCCGAACAACCTCTTCATCTTCTCCACTCTTCTTTTCTCCGGCGAATACAAATCTGGCGATCGCGTTCACCAACGAAATCCAGATCTGGCGTAACATCTCCGGTCAGATCTGTTCATCTCTCCGGTCAGATCTGCGTATTTCCGACAACGCTATTTCTCATCATCTTCGTTCGATATAAATCTCCAAGCAACCTGCAACAGCAGCATCGCCTCAGATCTGGCCACTCTCTTCCGGTCAACCTCAAATTTTGTTTGCCTCATCTCGGTTCCAGATTGCAAGTTCCTTGGTGAACCTTACCTCTTATCCATTCACATCCGTTGGTTTCTCCGGCGCCGTCTCAAGCCTCTCTGATCTGGATTTCAAAGTGTTTGTTTCTTCATTGGATTTAGTTGTGGATATGTCATTAATTTTGTGAAGTAAAATACTGTAGTATTCAAGCAATACTATTTATTTTGGAGTTCTAAGTGTAAAGAGAGTAGCCAGCCATAATTTCTACCATTTGAGTTCTGGTTAAAGAGAATACCCCCAATAATTCATACTCCCATTTGATATTATTTTTTTCACAAATGGACCGACCATGGAAAGACAATTTCTACAAGGTTTTCCATTTTAAAGTGATTCTAATCTGCAGAGTAAGGAGGGGCCAAATATACTAGGAGTCCTTTTGGTTCATGAACTATTGCACTTTCCTTTTCTTATTATGTCTAGTTAAAGTTCAGTTGGTGATATTGATATAAAATAAAAAAATAACTTGTGCATAATACACATTCAATGAGTATGGAGTTGGGGTGCTGAGAGAATTTTCAATGAGACTGAATAAAAGTCTTATAATACACATTATTATTCATAAGAGCAAAGTCTTATGAACAGGTTCAATAAGACTTTAGTCTTATGAACAACTTCAAATAAGACTTTAGTCTTATGAACATGTTCATAAGACTTTGACACTTATATGTTAAATGTGTTAGTTATAAGAGTTTGATTGTTGTTAGACCAAGTTTGATCAAATTTGATAAAAAAAAAAAAAAAAACTATTATTTTTTTGTAAAAAAATGTAAAAAATAATTTTTGTAACTCTTATATGATAATTATGTGTAAGTAATAAGAGTTTGACTGCTGTTTGACCAAGTTTGACCAAAAAAATTTATTATTTTTTTTGTAAAAAAAATGGAAAAAAGTGATTTTTTTTACTCTTATGTGTTAGTTATAAGAGTTTGACTGCTGTTTGACCAAATTTGACCAAAAAAAATTATTATTTTTTTGTAAAAAAATGAAAAAAATAATTTTTGTAACTCTTATGTGTTAGTTATAAGGGTTTGACTGCTATTTGACCAAGTTTGAGCAAATTTGACAAAAAAAATAATGTTTTTTTGTAAAAAAATGAAAAAAAAAAAAAAAAACATTTTTGTAACTCTTATATGATAATTATGTGTAAGTAATAAGAGTTTGACTGCTGTTTGACCAAGTTTGACCAAATTTAACAAAAAATATTGTTATTTTTTGGTAAAAAAACGGAAAAAGTGATTATTATTTTTTTTTACTCTTATGTGTTAGTTATAAGAGTTTGACCAAATTTGACCAAAAAACTTTATTATTTTTTTTGTAAAAAAATGAAAAATTTAATTTTTGGTAATTCTTATATGATAATTATGTGTAAGTTATAAGAGTTTGACTGCTGTTTGATCAAGTTTGACCAAAAAATTTATTATTATTTTTGTAAAAGAATGGGAAAAGTGAATTTTTTTACTCTTATGTGTTATTTATAACAGTTTGACCAAGTTTGACCAAATTTGACCAAAAAAAATATTTTTTTTTGTAAAAAAATCAAAAAGTAATTTTTTAAACACTTATATGATAATTATATGTAAGTTATAAGAGTTGACTAAAATTTGACCAAAAAGATAAAGTTGGGAAGAGATATGAGAGTATTTTAGTCTTCTTACATCATTTTGCTAGTGAGGGGTGTATGAGGAATTTTCCATCTGGATTTTCCTTATTTGGGTTTGAATCTAGGCTCAGGGGCCCTAGAGTCCAAGGCCCGTTTCTGATGTGCCGTGGGAAGAGCTAGCTGGCGGCGTGATCTTACTAGCCGTTTCCGGTACAGGTCGTAACGAGCACCACTCATTCCGGTGACCCACTCTTCCATAATAATAGCTGGTTTTTGAATAACATCATACCTCTTCTCTCCTAAAATCAAATCCTGGACATTATGTCCTCGTTCATTCCTAAGTATTCCTCCCGTAGTGACTCCCCTTCTTGGAGCCTAACAGGGGATGGGAAATTCTCTGTTGCTAGTACTTACAACTTCCTCTCATCCCATGAATGCAACATCCCTTCCATAGACCGGAGAAAATTTTGGAAGATTAAAGTGCCCCAAAAAATCCTTCTTTTCTTGTCGCTCACTCTCCAAGATAGACTTCCCTCCAACCACTTGAGGTACACCAGACAACTTTGTACGTCCAATATTTGTACAAGATGTGATCTTGGTATGGAAAATTCTGAACATATTGTTCGAACCTGTCAAAAAGCCCAATCTGTGTGGAGGCTTTTCTTCGGTCAAATAGAATGGACTGAAGAAAGTCAACTCTCCTTTCGTGACTGGTTCATGCTTAATGCTCTAAAAAAGAACGACAACACCTTCCAAGGTCTCCCTTGGAACATTTGTTTCTGCATCACTACCTGGTTTATTTGGAAAGACAGGAACAGAGAAGTTTTGATGGCATCACTATGCCTATTCAAAAGCTACAATCCAATATCTTACAATTTGTCAGGGAAGTTTCTGAAGTCTTTTCTCTTGAGGTTACTAGAATGTTTAAAACTATTAAGTTCATTAACTGGCATCCCCCACCTGCAGGGGTCACCAAGCTGAATACGGACGGTAGTGTTAAATACTCAGGCAATAGATGTGGTTTTGGTGGAATATTCCGCTCTGTAGACAGAGCTTGGATGGGGAGCTATTTTGGGAGGCTGACAAAATGCACAGTCCTGGAAGCTGAGATACACGCCATCTTAGCAGGTCTGGAACAACTCATGAGACAGGGTTATGGAAATGTCTGCATCGAAACAGACTCCCTTGCAGTTGTGAAACTTACTGAAGGCCAGAATAATGAAGCCCACCCCTTTGCTGCTCTTCTGGATGAGATAAAAGCCTTAATTGAAACCACCCATTGTTCCATTCAACATACGCATCGTGAAGGAAATTTTTGCACTGATTATCTCGCCAACAAGGGTGCGGATCAAGACTTACCTTTTGTGAAGATGGAAGCTCCGGATGAAGATCTGAAGTGCCTCATGGCTGCTGACTACATGAGGGTTACTACTCCTAGGTTCTAGTTTTGTTTTCTTGTTTCATTCTGTACCAAAAAAAAAAAAAAAAAAAAAAAACTGTCCCAAAATGATAGTCTTTCTTTTTTCAGTGTTACTACGAATTCTTTTTTCGGTGTTACTACGAAAGCACTTTGAGCAATAATTAAGGCTATTTTCAATTATCTTAATGAGAATCTTAAAATTGGTATTGATAGTATTTATAATGATGTATCAATAACATTTTTTTTAATTTTCATTAGGATAAATAAAAGTAGCCTAAATTATTGCTCAAAGTTCCTTCGTAATAACAACGAGAAAAGGACTAACTTTCCGGGATCCGGGATAGAGGGAGTATGGCTAAAGATTGTTTTGAGAATTTATGGGTCAAGCTAAAAACACATTTTGTGAGCAAAAAAAATTTGCTCTTGATCAAGAGCAAATTTGAATTAATTTTGAACTGATTCATGTTTTGTTTAAAACACTGTTTGAACTTAATACGGAGTAAAACGTAGCTTGATGCATCATTTAAGTGATCGTAGAAATAAGTTGATCTTGGCAACTTATGTCTGCTCTGAGTAAATAAGTTTCACAGTCAGGGATCCCTTATGAGCAGAGCAAATGAACAGGATGAAACTTGTCAATTACTCCCTCCGTCCTTCAAAATGATCTTCGTGTTTGACTATTCAAACTTTTTAAGGATATGAACGCTTGTTTCGCCATGCTTTGTTTAAGCCTAAAATGTAGAAATGTGAAGAATTTTTTGGGACAATGAGAAATAACAAATGAGAAGATCATTTTGGGACGGAGGGAGTAGCTTACAAAAATTCTCACATACAGAGGGGGGGGGGGGGGAACTGCCAACTGTTCAACGGCATAAACAAATCAGGCACACTAAATAAATGGAACAAACTAGACATTGAGTATCTCATAAAAGAGAGAAAAAAAAATGTCGTATCGTCAGAAGAAAATGAAGTTCCAACTTCCGCGCGGCTCAAAATCTGAAGACCTTAATCCCTGTGGGGACTTGAGACCATATCAAAATAAGCAGGCAATCAAGATAAGTGATACGGCTCAAAATCTGAAGACCTTAATCCCTGTGGGGACTTGAGACCATATCAAAATAAGCAGGCAATCAAGATAAGTGATACGTATACGTATACATATACATGAAACGCTTTCTATGTGGTGATGGTAAAACAACCAGAGTAAAAAACTTCTGTGAGGTGCATTGTTAACCAAAACATGAGGACAAACTTCTGTAGGCTCGAGAGACACAACGAACCATTATCGCTTCAAATATTTTAGCAAAAATCAGCGAGAGATCACCAAGTTCCGCAGAAAGCAATAGGCTACTACCTCTGATCCGATTTTTTTCTTTTCAAATTTACTCTTTGATTTAGGGCGAATTTGAAAGTTTTTCCCCTTCAACAATAATAATTAGTCTACTGACAGTCTGACACAAGGTTTGAAGCCCGAACCATTATAACCTTTGTGAGTTTATGTCCAATTCAACTCCAAGCAAATGGGACATTAAAAATATTATCTTTAATGCTAACATTATGTCCAACTTTCCATTATTCAAAGTTACACCTGCCCAAATCACTAAAAATATCTTTTTCAACTATGGCAATAGAAATCACAGTGGAACTCACCTTTACCGCTGAACAAAGAAACTTATTGCCATCTCGATTCTCAACCCCTCCCCCTCTTCTCCGAGAAGTGAGGCGAGTTACATTTTTTTCTTCCGGTGACTAAATTGTTGAGAATCCATCTTCCCCTGAATCCAGTTCAATATTGCAAAAATGTAGAAAAAAAGTAGAGCTCAAAACATGATGTATTGCCTTCAAGGTGTTACTTATCCAGTAAACTCAGCCGAGCAATACATCTGGTCGTCCTTGACCACAAGCTTGTCAAACATTTGACCCATTTCAAAACATGCCTCTTTCCATTAAGAGATATCGTACAGGCAGATGGAATAGAAAACTTCCATTCATAATGTACCACCGTCTCATCATCTAAATCCCTCAACTCAAGATCCTTACAGCAGAAATATTAGCTAACAGAAAAGTCAAACCTTGATCTGATATATACTTCTCCTACAAACATCAAATCTTAAAAGTCCTCCCCTCAACCAATACAAAGAGGCTTTTTATACTTGATAATGTGCTTCCTTCCCATGACAGTGTGAAACTTTTATGTGTAATCCTACAGCAGCCTCTTTGTCAACTCGTATCTGTATCATAGACAAAATTCACTTGTAACCATGATGCCGTTTCTCATCCAGGGCATCTCTTTCGAAGAAGAAACAACAAAATTCTTTCTTGCATGCCATCATCGAAAACCAAAACAAACTATAGCACATATGCCCGGATGCTCCTCTGCCTTCAAACTCAAAACGCATTGATGGGAAAAGATACAAAAACAAAGATTATTCTAAAATACCTCAATAGTAGGATCCAGAACCGCCACCGCTCATATAACTACCTCCTCCCAAGCTACGACCAGAATAGGGCGATGAGTAAGAGCTGCCACCAACCTGAAGTAGCAGAGCACATGTAAAAGACATTTAAGCCTCTAACTAAACCTAAGTGACATCCAAATAATCCCTCCGTCCCAAAATGATCTTCTCATTTGACTATTCAAACTTTTTAAGAATATGAATACTTGCTTCACTAGCCATTTTTTGTTTACGCACTTTTAAGCCAAAACAGTGTTCTAAAAGACGGGCGCTAGTCGGGGGTGGTCGGCCGCGACTTTTGTCAAATCGGCCAAATTAGGCGCTAGGCGGATCTAGGCGGAGCTAGGTGGCTAGGCGGAGTATGGCGGCTAGGCGGAGTAGGCGGGATTAGGCGGGCTTGGCGGATTATGCGGTCTAGGCGGGTTTAGGCGGGCCTAGGCGGGTTTAGGCGGGCTTAGGCGGGTTTAGGCTGATTCAGTGAAAAAAAGACTTGTTAATATTTTATCAATATACTACTCCGATCCGGCCATAAATATAAGCAAAAAAACCTAGCTTTACACATTTTAAAAAGTTAGTAAAAAATTGTTCCAAAAAAAAGTTAGTTAAAGTAGTCGATTATCTTAATTTTATAACAAAAATATATTAATATTACTAAGATTTCCGCCCATTAAAATTACTATGGTTTTAATAACTACATATATATTTATAAAAAAGTATTAAAAATGCGCTAATTTCTCGGCCCCGCCTCCGCCCCGCCTAGGCGCTCTAGGCGCTAGGCGTTGCTCCGCCGCCTAGCGTTTTTTAGAACACTGAGCCAAAATAGTAGAAATTGGAAAAACTTTTTGGGACAATGACAAATGGCAAATGGGAAGATCATTTTGGGACGGAGGGAGTATGAGATAGCTAGAAGAGCATACATCGCCTCCTCGAGAACCATAATCACCACCAAAACTTGAGTGCATGACATCACTACCACTGTAAGAGCCTGCAAAACCAAACAAACATGAGAAATCACAACTAAGCTATCAAGAAACTAGAAAAGAATAATCCTATGTGTATGCGGTACACACCTCCACCATAAGCCATACCCTGACGACTGCTATACATCCCATGAGATTCTTGACTAGACATTGAACTTCTGCTGCTATTGTATCCTACATTAGATCTCCCCATTCTGCCAAATAATAATGATCAAAGTTAGCCTGCTGTTCACATATCCAATTAAGAAAAATTCTAGACATAAACAAACCTATCAGTGTATGCATCCCCATATTGAGAAGCTCCACTTCCAAGGTCATAATCCAAACGGGCACGTGACTGGCGAACTCCCGTTTCAGCATAACGGGGCGGAACATCATCCTTGAATCATAAGCAAATATACAAAACCACACTCATCAGAACCCAACATTTTTATTAAAAAAAAAAAAAAGGAGAGAGTGAAAATTTGATGCTACTAGCTCTCATACTAACCAGTGCTGAGTATGGACGTTTAGACCCAGATACAGAGTCATAATCACGAGGACGCCCCTCTCGGTAACTCGGAGGTGGCCTTTCAAACCTTTGCCCATAATTGTCATCACCATAAGCTCTCCTTGCTGAAAGGCGAGAAGTACCACCTCTGGGCAAATCAGCATAGGCGGGTCCACGAGGAGGATACTCATCCCTGTAGGATGACCGCCTCTCTGAGGAGACCCCTCGTGGGCCATATTCTGCAGCACCCCTACTCCTAGGAGGGAGCTCTTCACGCCGCCCATAATCCCTCTTCATGCTACTCTTAGGGTAAGCTGGAAAGCACATTAATTGATGAGCATTTACAAACAGTGTACTCCCTCAGTCCCATAACAAAGTACTCATTTGCTTTTAGGAACGGGAATTAAGGAAAGATGTTGGAAAAGTAGGTGTTGTGAGTGGGTAGGAGAGAGAAAGTGGAGTAAGGAATAGTAAATGGATAGTTGTTGCGAGTGGGAAGGAGAGAGAAAGTGGAGTATATATTTTCCTTTCTGGGAAAGTGGCCTTTCCAATGGGACACCCAAAATGGCAAATTGAGTACTTTGTTATGGGACGGAGGGAGTATACAGTTGCTAAGAAAATCAACAGGACAGGTGGAAATTATGCATACCAGGTGGATTCCTGTCATAGGACCTTGGTAAAGGTGCCACTGGCGTGCCCCTAGGTGGCAGAGCTGTAAATGGTCGCCTGTCCCTAAATCCAACAGGCCTCTTCAAACCATGATCAACAATAGGAGGTAGACGTCCACCGAATCTTCGCACCCCATGGACTGGGACACTACGTGGAACAGGACGAACCCAGGGACTCCTATAACCTCCAGGGGGAGCACGGCCATGTCCAAAATCACCTCGAGAAGCGAATTTCCCTCTGCCTCTCTTGACTGGTCTTGACAATCTGGCCCTAACTTTAGCCTGATAAAATACAGTTATTAATCAAAATACTCAGTGAAATATATTATAGTTAAACATTATAAAGCAAATGTACCGACCGTGTTGTCCCCTTCTCCCAAGGTTTCGTTATTAATGTTGTTAGCACATGCCACAGCTTCATTGTGGGTGCTAAAGGTAACAAATCCAAAATCCTTTCTCTTTGCAGATGGAATGTTGCGGGCAAGCTCAATCTTTGTAACCTCCCCATATTTCTTGAGAAGGCCCCGGACGTGATCCTCATCCCATAAAGCAGGAAGGCCGTCCACAAAAATTGTAGAGACCTGCACTCGCAAACATGTGGTCAGCTATACGATCTCAGAAGAGTACTTTTTGCATTGCATGGCAGATAAACTATACAGGTATACCCAACAAAATACTAGAGATCTTAAATGCGAAAAATGGACCATAAGCCAGCAAGCATTCTCTTTCACAAGTTAGCAGTGCCATACATTTAAAAGCTTTGGCAACTGCATTGCTTCAACCTACACCTTCAAACATGTTTATTAAATAGCACTATCTCAAGAAACTAGTTACAACAAGGAAGAAGGCATAATAATCCATAGATAACCACTTCAAAATATAGATTAACATTGGATAAGATATAAACAAAAATAAAGAAACAGTATCGTAGATGAAAATGCATCACGCCCCACTAACAACTCCTGGGCCCACTATTTTCCCTTTCTCTACATTTCTTTTTAGTGTGAAAGAGGAGATGGTGCAGGTGTCACAGAAGAAACAAACTATTAAAAAAGGGCAACTTGGGGCTAAGAGAGCTCCTACTAGGCATGGGGTCCATGGAAGGGAAAAATCAATGAATTACCAACCAATCTCCACCACTAGAATGTTAGAAAAGGAGCCATAACCTTCAACCACTTAAATGTATACAAGCACCACATGCAGTAATATATATATATAAACAAGAGCTACACAGCCTGAGATTAAGGCCCTGTTGATCAAATACAGAGAATAAATCCAAGTTTTTACCTGGGCCATCTCCTCATCATCAGGGTCAATTTGAGCTGCAAAAGAAACCTTAGCGGGCCTATCAACCCCAAACATCACATCTCTCTTTTGCAGACGCTTAAAAGCATCCATTGCGTCTGACCTAGAAGAGAACTCCAAGAAGGCAAATCCGCGATTCATTCCCTTATTATTACTGTCTTCAACTAATGTCATATCCTCCAGTGTGTCAACTCCATAATGTTCCAACTTCTCTTTTAACTGGAAGGACATACAATATTAGAGAGACGCCAATTAAGGAACACAAAAAGTTATACTTGGATATGACAATACTATTCCTAATCTACTTACAGCTTCCTTTGTCCAAGACTTGCATATGTTACCCAAAAACAATGTATCACTGTCTTGGCTTGGCGTAACACCACACTGTTTTCCATTAACCTGGAATTCGATCCCAAAGAAGATATGATTCAACATATAATCAAGAATAGTTGCCAAAAGAACCATGACATGATCAAGAAAATACCACTGGGTTTTTCAGCTCTGCACAAGCACGCTTTGCTTGTTCCACAGTTGCAAAACGGAGGAACGCAAACCCCTTGTTCTTCTTAGTCTGTGCATTCATCATAAGCCTGACTTCAGTAACCTCTCCAATCTCACGGAATACTTTCCTAAGATCATCCTCTGTTGCGTCCTTGTCCAAGCCCCCAACAAAAATTTCAAACTCTTTGCGTTTGCGCCTTTCTTGGAAAACGTTGCGATGCTCCTCTCGCTCCTCTTTATCAACCATTTCAGTATGCACCTCAGCGTGTTCTTCATCCTCCTCACCCTCTAATTCCTCTGGAGGTTCTTCTATTTCTTCCTCAGGCATATCACCAACATCCCCCTCCTCAGCTTCTTCCTCCAAATCATCCACCTCTTCCTGAACATCCTCCTGTTCAATTTCCTTCTCATCATAATCCACACCACCATATTCTTCATGTTCGTACTCCTCAGGATCATTATCCTCCAAGTCTAACCGTTCACCTTTTTCATATTCCTCCACAGATTCTTTCACCTCATCCTCTTCTTCTGCCAGACATAACATGAGGACAGTTAATCCAGCCTACTAAGATGAATTCTGAATCACCCAAAAGTGTTCCAGTAGTACTGGAATATGAATTTTTTACAAACCAATTGAACTTCTCTAGCACCAACTTAAAGATAAAATGTGTTTACTAAATCATGTTTTAATGTTGCCATCTACAACTCTTTTTGAAGACCCATTTGCTCAATAGTTGATAACTCCTTCGCAATGACTAAACTAAACACTAATTGGAGTTGATTGGAATTTTTTTTATAGCACACATAACTTGAAAATGTTATCGTGATGCATTATTAAACCCCTTGTTCACTAAGCAGTCCCACGTCTACACATTTCCCTTAATATGATTTAAGAGATCAAAATACTTACAACCACATAAAATTGCTAATATATGAAAGACAGTTTCATATATTAGCTTTGAAATATGCTGCTCCAGAGTATTATTCCACTCTAGGCTCAAACATATTTGTTTAATTCACTGCTTAACCCGTGCATTGAAGAATATGCAAATAAGATTAAAATAAAAAAAGGCTAAAAGGAGAGCTAAATGTGAACAAAGGTCTTGCCAATGCACTTGGTTTCTTAAGCATGAGATTTCAGGCACAAAACTCCCTAGGTGAAACTGAATCAGTCTACCAACCCCTAGTCTGTACACAATTTCAATGTTCCATTGGATGTAACAATAGTACAATACAAAGCCAAAAACAGAGCCGTGGGAAAACAGAACACATCAAGAAATCTTGAATCTTTACCTGCTTAAAAAAGCACTCTACAAACCATATAATAGAAAATCTACCCTCAAGATCCAAACTCCTAGACTTGTGTATGGGGAAAACAAAATTCATGAAATTGCAATTGGAACTCATATAATTCAAATTAGTGTAAATCTTGTTCAAATTTCACTTCAAAGATACTCGAATTCCACTTCAAGGCCAAGGACTCTACCCTCCGAAAGATATTACAACAGAACCCCAAACTCCACCCATAAAAATAACCATACAGATCTATACAAAAAAATTATAACACTGTGATAAAGAAATAATCAAGAAGATAAAAGACTTACTTTTCTCCGGTGCCAATCCAGTCTCCACAACATTATCATCATCCTCACGATTCTTCTCTTCGACAACTTCCTCAACCTCAACAGGCACCGTTTGATTCTTGAGCTCTTCTACGACTTCCTCACCTTTCACAGTCTCGTCAACGACCTCCGGCCGCGGTTGTACCGCCTTCGGTCGACCCTTTGCAGCTCGCTTCGTGCCCGGCCCAGCACCCTTCTTCGCCGCTCGCGGAGGCATCTTGAATTCAATTTGACGGCTGAACAAAACTAAAAGATCAAAATCAATTGATTTGTGATTGGGGGATTTTATGGTGACTGCTAGGAAACCCTAATCGGAATATTATAAACGCTGTACTACTATATCGGTAAACTGGAGATGAAGGACGTGTTTGGGTGTAGGAAAATTTAGTATGCCTGTATGGACTTGTTAGGACGCGTGGTCCGGTGTGGGGGAGGTCCGGTGGCCAACCTGGACCCGCAGAATTGGAACCGTGCAAGACCCGTTGAAACCGTACCCGTGTTTGATGTGGTTCGGTTACGGTACCTCCTTTTCGGAAACCTGCAACCCGACTGTTCCGACCCGTGGAACTGTAACCGCACACATGCCCGTGCGGACCCGTGTCAGACCCGTTAGAACCCATCAAATTTTGTCAGTTTTATAACAAAATGTGTTTAAAAAATTAACATTTCATTGATTTTAACATGAAATTGTTACTTTTTTAACAGAATATGTTTAAAAAAATAACCAATTCTGTTAAAAATTTAACAGATTAATTTGGAAAAAAAAATACCCGTGGACCCGGAACCGTAGGACCCGTCGGACCCGGAACCGTACCCGTGCATGTCACGGTTCGGTAACGGTTCCTCCGTTTAGGGACCCTGACCTGTACCAATGGGACCCGTACCCGGAACCGTATTTGGCAAGGTCTAGTTTAGGCACGATTTCTTGACTTTGACTTCATATTTTGTTTCTTTTTGTTTTTCATTAAGTTCAAAATTGAAAATTTGGTCTTTGTCCCTGGGAAGAATACGTATTCTGGCCCTCCTTTGAAATTGAAAGAAACATTTTCTCAAAACGTCCTCAATCAAACATTTATTTTTTTATAAAAACTGTACATTTATCAATCCGCCGCTCTGAGACACGTCTATCAGACAAACTGATGTCTATAATGAGTCCAAAAAAATTGTGATAGTCGTGTCTCGGAGTCAAAAAAACCTTTGGTAGTTGTGCTTCGAAAGACTTTTGAGTAATGAAATTTTAAATTGTGGACTTAACAAAAATAAAAATAAATCCAAAGCCCTTATTAAAAATTACTATTTTTGAGAAATTAATCTTTTTTTAAACAGCAAAATTTTCTATTTTACGTCATTCATTAACATATATAAAATCTTAGAAATTGCAAAATATTTCATTAAAAATCATAAAATCACAAAATAGATTTTTCTTTTTAATAATTTTTAATTAGTAAGATCCACATGTCATATTCACATCAATTAACCTACATTTTATTTTATGTTCTACTCCAATCTTCTCTGTCATATCAAACTATCTACACTGATAACCCATTCACTTTTTCCTCAATTGTCGTGGACCGACGATCTTTTACAATTTTAAATGAGATAGAAGGAGGATATAGAAAGAGATACATAAGCTGCAAATTAGTAGCTGGAGCTTTGAGTAAATCATTCAACCCACTAATAAATTCAATATTTGTCATGTGATTTGATGTGTAATAAAGTTTTAACGATTCTAATTAATAATCATAAAGAGGAAGTTCATGATTTCACACACGATCAAGAAAGTGATAATCGAGAAAAGAAAACTTCAGAGATACAAATAACCGGGATTACACACGTCCATGGTGCACACAAAGCGTTACAAGCTAGTCGTCGTCAGTTGTTTTGAACAACTTCTCGATATCTGCGATGGTGGCTTGAGCTTCATCGATTTCTGGACCCTTTTCGTTTGCTTCCTCCAACTCGGCCTGAAATAGCAAAGATACTTATTAGAATCCAACTATATATATATATGATCATCTTCCTATTTTGTAAAGCCAATCTAGAACCCGTTATGACTGTGAAAACGGAAGAAGATACCAGAGTTCCTTTTAGGTCAGCTAAAGAGGCCTCCAAGCGCTTGTGGCAGTCGGGAATCATCATCCTTGATTCAGCAAGCACATTTTCCTGCCATTTAGATCAAAGTTTATGTAAATGAATTATATTACAGAATAATACCAAAAGTGGGAAAGAAAGTCCGTTGCTCATTTAGATTGGTACAATAAAAAACTTTGTTCTGATGAGGTATTTCGTACTTGATAGGACCGTTCGCAGTAGTATCGTTAATCAACGTGTGGGGTCCGTAAAGTAGGCATGTTATGTAGAAATTTGTCAGTAATGACTTTCAGCTGATAATGAATCCACAATACAGTCTTGCAAGTTTACACTCCATACTTTCAATATACATGAGATGACCAAAACTCAAAGCTAATTAATTCCTCGATCCAGAATGAGTATTCCATTTGACTTGGCACATGGATTAAGGAAACTCATTTGACTCTATAAAACAAGTAAAGCATGATCCATATAAATGTTGTCTTACTCTTGTCAAATGGGACAATTTTTCAGATGGAGGGACTAACATAATTAAGAACCCGATATATAGTAAAAATAACAAAACATAGACACGGAACACTTTCAATGACAGGATTTCTGGACTCATTACCAAAAAAAGTCAAAACATATGTTGTCAAACGAGTTAAAGAAATGTGAGAAGATAAAAATCAGAAGATTCAGTATAAGACTTGATTTCAAGTCATAGGACCACATAGTTTTACCCCAGTTTCAACATATCATGCTGTGTGCTTGTTTAAGTTGAGAAACGTAATACTCCCTCCGTCCCAAAGATCTTCACACTTTTTTTCGCCGTTAATACGAAGGAAGTTTGAGCAATAATTTTAGATTGGTTTATTTATACAAGCGAAATTCAAAAACTTTTTATTGATACACCATCAATAATACTATCAATAACAAGTTTTGGATTTTCATTTGGATAATTAAATCAATCTAAAATTATTGCTCAAAGTTCCTTCGTAGTAATGGCGAAAAAAAGTATGAAGATCATTTTGGGACGGAGGTAGTAGTTTACAGCTATTGCCAAAAAAATTAGGACAGATAAAGGAGCTTCTTTACCTGTTGCTTAAGGTCATATGGATCAGCTCCTTTCTCCTTCATGTCAGCTGTCTTGGCAGATTCCCTCTCCACCTCCGTCTCATATGAATGCAGCTCCTTCTCAATGCGTTTGCAAGTGGAAGTCTTGATTTTCAGATTTCTAAGGGTTGCCATTTTCAATGCTGTCATTAGAAAACCACTAGCTATTAATCATGTGTCTGCATACACTTGAAGAATGCGTTATCAATACCTTATGTTAATCATTTCACTCAACTATGTTATTGCATAAACAAACCACATAGTACATGTATAAACTCCAATGTCAAAATTTAAGGACTTCTTCCTTAGCATATACTTCCACCGTCCTCGAATGATGTTCCACTTTTTTTGTTATTTGTTTGAATGAACTTTGAGCAATAATAATTACTACAGGTTGATCTATTTATCCTAATGAAAATCCAGCTTTTGCTACTGATACACCATGACAAATACTATCAATAACAATTCTTAATTTTCATCCGGATACAACAATAAACATATAATTATTGCTCAAAGTTCATTCGTATTAACAGTAAAAAAAAAAGTGGGAACATCTTTACGGGACGGAGGGATTGTCAAATTACGAAAATAGTATATACTCCCTCCGTCCCATCTTATACTTCAAAAAAAAAAAAGTGGGCACAAGAATTAAGATGAGAATCTTTATATTATATAATATAGATAGTGGTGTAGAGTGTTGTGAGTATAGAAAGTGGGTAGGAGAGAGAAAGTGGGGTAGGGAATAGTTAGTGGATAGTTGTTGTGTGTATGACATGTAGGTCCCACTAAATACAAAAGTATAAAAAACTTTACTTTTTTGGATTTTGAAGTTTAAAATGGGACACCCAAAAGGGAAATTTTTGAAGTTTAAAATGGGACGGAGGGAGTATACCCTTTTGGTTTAGCTTTTATGGGGATTTCGAATACAGTCATGAGCAAACATAAGGTTCAATCAAATTACAATCCACTCTGTAACCGAGCCTCTCCTCTTTCATTCCCTATTCCTCATCAAACTACAATCTAACAAACTCCAATAAAGTATGAAAATCTCAAAATAAAACATTACACGACAACTCCTTAAAAATCTACCACAAGGTCCACAATGCAGTCACTGTCCAACAGACAATACTCCACATCACCCCCATTTTCCTCAGCTTGCATCTCAACATCATTTGTCAGTCAAACGTATTTTTGGATTATTAGCAACAGCATTAACAAAACCCCAAAAAGATTAACAGTTGCTCATCAACAAAATCATACAAACTGTGAGAATCACCAATGACATTGACTTTAACGTCAGCAAGCTAGGTGTACTGCCACTGCAATCAGCACCAACTTTCGGTAGAACCTGGTACGAGCTCATATATTGCTACTGGAATTTGAAAATCAACTAATAACCAATACATTTCGTCATTAATTATATTTTCAAATGGATAGTGCACTATGGCGACTTCTGTTATAAAATATAAATCACTACCATTATTTTCAATGAATGGTGTTTCTACCTCAGTCTCTCGAAACCCTTCTCAACTGCATGGAACTCAATTGATGCTACAACCGTCAATGCTTAACAGATTATCACAATCAATTGTGCTATCTGAGGTCAAGGTTTTGCTAATACTCCCTCGGTCCCAAAATGATAGACTCTCGTTTGACTTTTCAAACATTTTAAAGTTGCAATGTTACATTATAAGTTTTAGAAATTCAATAATTTTGAAGCCTTTATTTTAGAAATGGGATTAACTTTCAGGGACCAAAAAAAAAAGGGGAAATGGGACTAACATTTTGGGACAGAGGGAGTAGCATATCTAACTAAATGCCAAATTGAACTGCTATGCTTGAAGCCTTCATTTCAGAAATATGGGACAAACAACAGGGGAAATGGGACTATCATTTTGGGACGGAGGGAGTATTATATTTAACTAAATGCCAAATTGAACTACTATGCTTGCGTGGAACTAACCTAAGGTATGTTAAAACATTGCAGAAGAGAATAATGACATGAATTGAGTTAACAAATACCACAGCTGTCTTCATTTCTACTAAAAAAATTCAGAGAGAAGTGAAATGGCTTGTATAGAAAACACCAAAACCATGTAAATCAGCCATGATCCAAACTGACCCATGTCAGAGAAAACCCACAGATCAACAGGGAAACGAAGGCAACAATTGTAGGACAATGTATTATAATCCCAAACATGGGTGTTCATCAATCATGCAGAAAACACTACAAAACTGGAAAATAGATGATAATCGCCAAAAGCCCAATTGAAAAAATCAAAAGTTTAGCAAAAAAAAGACCTAAAAAAAGACCTAAAAAAACCCAAACAATCGGATGAAAACATTAATCCCCACAGAGAATGAATGATCCTTAATACATTGTATATACTTCACAATTATCAAACATGTTGAAGAAAATACGTGTAATTCGGGAATGTAAAAGAGAGAGCAGTCACCTGAACCGAGTGTGGTTCAAACAATGGAGTTCTTCAATTTCCTCTGTTCCAGACGAGCCACAAAGCTCTGAAGTGGATCCGACAGCTCTTTGACGGAGTAAACAGCGGCGTCGGCGGGTGTTGTGGAGGAAGACGTACGGCGGCAAGCAAAGATCGGGGAGGGGGGGTGGTGGAGTTGGCTGATGAGTGATGTCGGTGGAAACAAATGGCGAGAGGAGGAAAAGAAGAAATGCGGCCCAGGTCGTTAGCCGGTTCAACCCGTAGTAACCCGAGAACTTGATGAGTTAACGTGGTTTGTTTACCCATCCCAAATACGGACGGCAATGGGGCGGTTTCGGGGCGGGTTTCGGCAAAACTGAGCCCGACTCTAACCTTAATGAAGGTGACCCAAACCCGACCCGACCAGCAGAGAGTGGAACTCGAATCCGCCACTCCGAAGTGTATAAATATCTAATTTTTTCAGTTCATATTTGCAGGCTCAATCAATGTTTAAGCCTAAATTTGAACCAGTTATATAAATCAATCTTAAATCATCAAACCTCACCCACAAACAACAATAAAAATAAATTGCAAAACACTTATACTATGGTTAACTAACATAATATAGGGGTGTGGGTCGAGTCACAGCGGGTCAACATCAAAACCCGAACCCGACCCTAAACCTCTCGGGTCATGAAAATTGCAACATGAACCCCATTTTTTTGGGACAGATCGCCTTTAGGTTCGAATCGGGTTCGAGCAAATTGTCATCCCTAATCCCAAACGATGGGTTTCTATGATTTGTGCGACTTAATTGAGATGAGATTCTTTTTATTTTTTATTTTTTTATTTTTTGAGAATCTTTATCAATTTTAAACCGTTTTCACTCTCCTATCTTCTTCATTTTCTCCATTCTTCATCAATTCTCAAAGCATCATATTTTTCCTTCCTTCATGTTTCAATCTTCAATAACACAATTGTTTGTAATTTTAATGTAAAACTGCAAATAATTGTGTTGTTTTCTATTATATTTAGCTAGTATATACTCCCTCCGTCCCGCCGGAAACTTCAAAAAAAAATTATGGCACAAGAATTAAGGGAAAAAGTGAAAAAGGTGATGTGTTGTGAGTGTTGATAGTTGAGTGGGGGAGAGAAAGTGGGATAGAGAATAGTTAGTGGGTTAGTGGATGTGAGTATGAGAAGTGGGACCCACTAATTAGAAAGTATTAAAAACTTTCCATTTATGGATTTTGCAATTTCTATGGGACGCCCAAAATGGTAAGTTTTGCAATTTCCGGCGGGACGGAGGGAGTAATAAATTTTTCTCATAAGTTGAGAGCCGTTGTTTTCTCACCTCGTTGATGTTGGTAGTGGTGCCCTAGGCACGTTTAATAAACGTTGTAATTGTTACTCCCTTTGTCCCTAAATGAGTGTCCAAATTTCATTTTAAGGGACACTGAAAATCTCAACTTTTTGAACAATTTGGTAACAACGATTCATATATAATCTTGTAATCTCCTTTCCAAACCTTTAGTTTTGCACGATTAAAGAAACCGGTGAAAAATTTTTCGAAAAAAAACGTTTAGGGAGAAAGTTATGTTAAAAAAAAAACACTCATTTACGGACAAAGATTTCTTGAAAATCGACACTCATTTAGGAACAGAGGGAGTATCATTTATTTCATATCAATAAAGAGATGTTTTGATTATTATTGTTGTTCATCTTTACTTATAATAATCTCCGTCCCTAGTACTTGTTAAGCACTAGTATAAAGGCTAAATGATCATGGGATGATCATGTTAGATTTATGGGTACTTGTTTGGAACAAGGTACTGGACATGACCCGCTGTGTGAGATTTATGTCATAGTCTATGTCATACATATATCTCATATTAGTTATGTCATTCGAATCCTTAGACATAAAGTTATTATAGTCTTCCACTTGATGAACATTATGTTTGACATATTCAAACGTTACCTTTAACCGGGTAGTTATAAAGGGTATGATTGGCATAATCGGATTCACGTAGGGAAGAATAATAAGCTAAATGGATTTGTCCATCTTTGGAGAGATGTCAAGCTTGGGCCTCTCGTAGAAATGATGTTGATGAAAATATTCGGCCGGACTCAAATGAATTGATTAGATCAATGTCATTTGGATTATCAACATATTCGGAATCGAGAAAGTATTGAACAAGACAAGTTGACTTGTTGACCATGACTTGTGTTCAATGACATCGTGGACAAAGGGATTATGACATATTCTAAAGGAATGCGAACTTGTATCTAGTTATACTATTTGGGTAGGTATGACGGTTTGCTAGGACCTAATCATATCTTATGGTTTCATGTTTAAACCCATTGCCAACTTAGTGTAATCCTAGAGGGTCACACACAATAGAACGAATCTTAAATAAGGATTATATTGGAATTTTGGAAACTGTGGGAATCTGGACAAGTGTACGACCGCACAAGATGGTTTGGGCGGCCGCACAGTTTGGGTCAAATAGTACTATAACCTTCCAGATAGATGTGCGGCCGCACAGGTGGTTTTGGGCGGCCGCACACCATGTCGGGACTGGTTTCCTAATTTGATTTGGAAAAGAATTTTGGACGGGTTTAGACACAAGTTTCCTATTTGGAATAGGTCTAACTTGTATATAAACAGCCAAATTCAGGCCAGAACATATGATAGCTTGTGTGCAAGTCTCCAAAGAGTTTGAGAGAGTTTTATTTTGTTCTAAGACATCCTAGATTGAAGAACAAAATAATACACAAACAAAATTCCATATAGTTCATATTGATTGTGAAAACGTGTTTCACAATTTTGGTCTAGCAATCAAGATCAAGTGTTCTTGATATTCGTTCGTGGTGTGGATACCGCTAGAGGGTGAAGCTTATCATCTTCAAAGTTCGTGTTCTTACTTTTGTGATTAAAGCTTCAAGTTCTCCACCAAGATCAAAGACCAAATTCAAAGTCATCAAGGGTTAGTTTTTCTAGTATTCATATTGTTGTATTTGATTTAATCATATGAATGGATCTATGGGGTTTGGGTTTCATAAAATTTTAAATGCTATTTTCCGATGCGCATGTTACTACGAAACCCAACAGTGGTATCAGAGCCCCCGTTCATGTTGATTATTTCAATACCCAGATCATGTTGTGTGTATATAAATTGTTTATGTGCCTAACATGATATGAATATTGGATATATGATGTTTATGTGTTATATGATTTTATGTGGTTTATTGTTTTACAACTCTAATCGCACTATTGAATCGCACTAAAAAAATTATGTTGGATTCTGAATTGTTTGACTATTAATTTTTGATTGGATCAAAGTTTTAATACTCGGGGAAAACGATTTTGAGACAAATTTTCGAACTTTAAAATTCTGTCTGATGCTACTGTGCGACCGCACAGAAAATATTGGGCGGCCGCACATGTTTGCGCGACCGCACAGATTTTCTTGGGCGGCCGCACAGTTGGTCAGAATCAAAATCAGATTCTGGAATTTTGATGGAGTCCAACCGAATCAGTGACAATACCGGCCAGACCTGCTGATCTGGAGCGGGTTTTGGGCAGTTGGTTTTGGTGTGGATCTTGGGGTTTGATTTTCCTATTTGTTTTAGTCTTGTGATTCTAAGATTGGTTCAAGGTTTGGATGACTAATCTACGTTCATCGAGATTGTGTTTCCCAAACTTGATCGCAATCAAAGTTTCAAAGATAAAACGAAGTTAGAATTATGAAGAGTTCATAATTGCTAAAATTGAGAAACAAAGTTATTGATTCAATGATTGGAGATCCATCTGGAATTGTGGATGCAATTGGCCTACGTTTATCGAGACTATCTATTGCTTAGTTTCGGCCACATGGACTACTTTCTTGGTTTCTTGAATTAGTGCGGAATTGTGGATGCCTTATGGCTTAGTTTCGGCCGCACTTCTTGTTGTCCTGATTTGGAAGAAGATAACCAAAGTTCAAAGAGTCTCATCCTCATAATTATAGAGAAACTAATGACACATAAATATTATGCTTAAATTAATGAAGATTAATTTAGTGGCTAAACTTGATGCGTAACATGTTTATATTATGTGCTCATAAATATGTTGTATGCTATATGTGATGAACCTTCAAAGAAAGTTTTAAGTCATTTATTGCCATGCCATGATTAAAACACTTGTTAATACATGGGTGAATTTAATGTAGACTCGCCCTAGCAAGATGCATTGACTTTATTTATGTATGAGCAAGATAGATAATGTGGGCACGCCCTAGCGAGGCACATTAACTATACGTTTAAAATGGTTGGACTTAATTGGGCGTCAAAACAGTTTTGAGCCTAGGCAAAGATGAGATTTAACATGCTTTTTGAAATAGGATTTCTTAAGGAATCTCATAAAAAGAACTAAGAGTCATATGAGATATGATTGACAAGAGTTGTCTACCTAATTAATTTGATTTGTGTAATCCGCCTTAACAGACTTAAAATTAAATTAAAGCGGGATCTTAACCCACTTAAATTATATTATTCATTGGATGTATAAGAAGGTTATATAATTTAGTGGGAGTATTTTCGTTTGAAAAATACATTGTTTATTTCTTTAATGAAAATTAGTACTTATTAAATTTTGGAAATTTTGCATAATTATAGATAATGACTAACAACACTCAATCAGTTTCGTTGCGATCGATCATTGAGAAGGATAAGCTCCAAGAGAATGGTACGAAGTTTATGGATTGAATCCGTAGCCTAAGAATTGTTCTTAGGCAAGAAGATAAGTTGTACATTCTCGATGGGCCTCTTCCTGCTGAACCAGAACCTACTGCCCCTAGGGCAGAAAGAGACAGTTACAAGAAACATCGTAATGATTCTAGAGGTATAAGCTGTCTCATGCTTGCTACCATGTGCTCAAAACTCCAACAAAGTTTGGAACATTTGGAAGCCTATGAGATAGGCGTGGAGTTAAGAGCTATGTTTCTAGAGCAAGCTAGGCAAGAGAGGTACAAGACCATTGTTGCATTCACTTCTTGCAAAATGAATGAAGGGCAACAAGTGAGTCCTCACATGCTGAAAATGAAAGGCTATGTAGAGAACCTTGAGAAACATGGCTATCCAATCCCATTGGAGTTAGCCATGGATCTCATTCTTAATTCATTGCCTAAAAGTTATAATCAGTTTGTGATGAATTATAACATGCATGGAATGGATAAGAATCTTTCCGAGTTGCATGGGATGATTAAAACTGCGGAGATGAAGATTGTGGAGAAAGGTTCTCCTGTGCTCTTGGTTCATGATGGGAAGAAGGCTGGTGCCAAAGTAAATGGTAAGGCAAAAGTTCTCAAACCCAAGATAAGCAAGGCAAAGGTTGCCAAGGTTTCTGAGACAAAACCCGATTCACAAAAGGATGCAATCTGTTTCCATTGTCAATAAATTGGTCATTGGAAAACGTAATTGCAAGGCTTTCTTGGAAGAGCAAAAGAAGAAGAAGGGCAGCAAGGCTGCGTCGACTTCAGGTATCTATATGATAGATATTCTCATTTCTACCACTGATTCTTGGGTATTGGATACGGATGTGGTTCTCACATTTGTTTAAATGTGCAGGGACTAAAGAATAGGAGACTACTTAAAGAGGGTGAAGTAGACCTACGCGTGGGGAATGGAGCAAGAGTTGCTGCATTAGCCGTAGTGACTTATGAAGTCACTTTACCTTCCGGATTAATTCTTGTTTTGAACAATTGTTATTATGTTCCGGATTTAAGTAGAATTATTATTTCAATTTCTTGTTTGGATAATGAAGGTTTTAAGTTTCTTATTGAGAATAAGAAATTTTCTATTTATTTAAATGATGTGCTTTATGGTATTTCTAATTCATTTAATGGCCTTTATGTCTTGAATGTCAAGAATGAAAATAATGACAATGTCTATCATATAAATAAGAAATCTAAACCTAATGATGTAAATCATACTTATTTGTGGCATTGCCGTCTTGGTCATATCAATGAGAAGCGTATCTCAAAACTCCATGGGGACGGACTTTTGGGTTCATGTGAATTTGAGTCATATGATACTTGTGAGTCGTGTCTTCTTGGAAAAATGACTAAGACACCTTTTACCAAGTTAGGTGAAAAGGCAAGCGACTTATTGGGGTTGATACATTCCGATGTATGCGGACCATTAAGTAGCAATGCTAGGGGAGGATTTCATACTTCATAACCTTCACTGATGATTATAGTAGATTTGGGTATGTTTACCTGATAAAACGTAAAAGTGAAGCATTTGAGATATTTAGAATATTTCAAAATGAAGTAGAAAAACAACTTGGCAAAAGTATTAAGGCACTTCGATCAGATCGAGGTGGAGATACTTGAGTCATGAATTTGATGATCATCTAAAGAATTGTGGAATAATTTCACAATTGACTCTACCCAGAACACCACAATGGAATGGTGTGTCCGAGAGGAGAAATCGGACTTTGTTAGACATGGTTCGATCAATGATGAGTCATGTTGATCTTCCAATATCCTTTTGGGGTCACGCCCTAGAAACCGCTGCTTTCACACTAAATCAAGTTCCAACTAAATCGGTTCCAAAGACTCCATATGAGATGTGGAGCGCAAAGAAACCTAGTTTGTCTTTCATGAGGATTTGGGGTTGCGAAGCTTTTGTCAAAAGACTTGTCTCCGATAAACTAGCACACAAATCTGATAAATGTATTTTCGTGGGATATCCTAAGGAAACTAAAGGATATTACTTTTACAACCGAGAGGACAACAAAGTGTTTGTTGCCCGAACTGGTGTCTTTCTAGAGAAACAGTTTCTCTCCAAAGAAATCAGTGGGAGTAAAATAAATCTTGAAGAAATTCGAGACCCAGAAAATAACATTGAACCAATAGTGGAACAAGAACAAGAACCACAAGGAGTTGTGGAACCTATTCAAAATACACAAGCAACTCGCAGATCTAGTAGGTTACGATCCGAGCCCGAGAGATATGGATTTCTCGTAACGGATAGTAATGAGGTGGAAATCACTGAGAATGATGAATCGACAACCTACCAAGAGGCGATGTCTTCTCCTGATTTGGACAAGTGGCTTGGAGCCATGGAATCTGAATTGCAATCCATGCAAGACAATCAAGTTTGGAATTTGATTGATGCACCCGAAGGTGTAAAAACCATAGGATGCAAATGGGTCTTCAAGAAGAAGACTGACATGGATGGGAAGGTGCATACTTACAAAGCTAGACTTGTAGCAAAGGGTTATAGGCAAGTTCATGGTATTGACTATGATGAAACCTTTTCACCGTAGCAATGATCAAGTCTATAAGAATTTTGCTTGCCATTGCCGCATATCATGACTATGAAATATGGCAAATGGACGTCAAAACCGCTTTCCTAAATGGAAAACTACAAGAGGATGTGTATATGACACAACCAGAAGATTTTGAACAGAATTCTAAGGTATGCAAATTGCAGAGATCTATCTATGGATTGAAGCAAGCTTCAAGGAGTTGAATCTCCGTTTTGATGAATCGATCAAAGAGTTTGGTTTCATCAAGAACGAAGATGAACCTTGTGTATACAAGAAGATTAGTGGGAGCATAGTGCTATTCCTTATTTTATACGTGGATGACATATTACTCATTGGAAACGATATTCCTACACTTCAGTCCATGAAGACTTGGTTAGGAAAATGCTTCGCAATGAAAGATATGGTGAAGCCGCATATATACTTGGCATTAAGATCTATAGAGATAGATCAAGGACGCTACTTGGTTTAAGCCAAAGTACATACATTGACAAGGTCATTAGAAGATTGCGTATGGAAAATTCTAAAAGAGGAACCTTACCAGTGTTACATGGAGTTTCTCTAAGCAAGACTCAATGTCCTAAGACAAACGATGAGCGTGAGAAAATGAATGATGTTCCATATGCTTCGGCAATTGGGTCCATCATGTATGCCATGATTTGTACTAGGCCGGATGTATCTTATGCTTTAAGCATGACAAGTAGATACCAATCCGACCCCGGTGAAAATCACTGGATGGCTATAAAAGAGATTCTTAAGTACTTGAGAAGAACTAAAGATTCGTTTTTGGTCTATAGAGGAATGAAAGATGATCTCGTGGTAAATGCTTACATGGATGCAAGCTTCCAAACCGACAAAGATGATAGTCGATCGCAATCGGGTTTTGTGTTTATGTTAAATGGTGGAGCTGTAAGCTGGAAGAGTTCCATGCAAAGTACAACCGCTGATTCTACAACGGAAGCTGAGTATATTGCTGCATCAGATGTTGCAAAGGAAGCTGTTTGGACTAAGAAGTTCATCACTGAACTTGAAGTAGTTCCTAGCATTGCTAATCCAATAGACCTTTATTGCGATAATAATGGTGCTATTGCTCAAGCAAAGGAACCAAGAGCACATCAGAAATCCAAACACATACTTAGGCGTTTTCATATCATTCGAGAAATCGTTGATAGGGGAGACGTAAATATATGCAGAGTACCTACTGATGACAATGTTGCGGACCCGCTGACAAAGGGACTTCCACAAGCTAAACATGAAGGTCATGTTAGGTCCATGGGTATTAGATACATAGGATATTGGGCCTAGGGCAAGTGGGAGATTGTTGGTAGTGGTGCCCTAGGCACGTTTAATAAACGTTGTAATTGTTATCATTTATTTCATATCAATAAAGAGATGTTTTGATTATTATTGTTGTTCATGTTTACTTATAATAATCTCCGTCCATAGTACTTGTTAAGCACTAGTATAAAGGCTAAATGATCATGGGATGATCATGTTAGATTTATGGGTACTTGTTTGGAACAAGGTACTGGACATGACCCGCTGTGTGAGATTTATGTCATGGTCTATGTCATACATATATCTCATATTAGTTATGTCATTCGAATCCTTAGACATAAAGTTATTATAGTCTTCCACTTGATGAACATTATGTTTTACATATTCAAACGCTACCTTTAACCGGGTAGTTATAAAGGGTATGATTGGCATAATCGGATTCACGTAGGGAAGAATAATAAGCTAAATGTATTTGTCCCTCTTCGGAGAGATGTCAAGCTTGGGCCTCTCGTAGGAATGATGTTGATGAAAATGTTCGGCCGGACTCAAATGAATTGATTAGATCAATGTCATTTGGATTATCAACATATTCGGAATCGAGAAAGTATTGAACAAGACAAGTTGACTTGTTGACCATGACTTGTGTTCAATGACATCGTGGACAAAGGGATTATGACATATTCTAAAGGAATGCGAACTTGTATCTAGTTATACTATTTGGGTAGGTATGACGGTTTGCTAGAACCTAATCATATCTTATGGTTTCATGTTTGAACCCATTGCCAACTTATTGTAATCCTAGAGGGTCACACACAATAGAACGAATCTTAAATAAGGATTATATTGGAATTTTGGAAACTGTGGGAATCTGGACAAGTGTGCGACCGCACAAGATGGTTTGGGCGGCCGCACAGTTTGGGTCAAATAGTACCATAACCTTCCAGATAGATGTGCGGCCGCACATGTGGTTTTGGGCGGCCGCACACCATGTCGGGACTGGTTTCCTAATTTGATTTGGAAAAGAATTTTGGACGGGTTTAGACACAAGTTTCCTATTTGGAATAGGTCTAACTTGTATATAAACAGCCAAATTCGGGCCAGAACATATGATAGCTTGTGTGCAAGTCTCCAAAGAGTTTGAGAGAGTTTTATTTTGTTCTAAGAAATCCTAGATTGAAGAACAAAATAATACACAAACAAAATTCCATATAGTTCATATTGATTGTGAAAACGTGTTTCACAATTTTGGTCTAGCAACCAAGATCAAGTGTTCTTGATATTCGTTCGTGGTGTGGATACCGCTAGAGGGTGAAGCTTATCATCTTCAAAGTTCGTGTTCTTACTTTTGTGATTAAAGCTTCAAGTTCTCCACCAAGATCAAAGACCAAATTCAAAGTCATCAAGGGTTAGTTTTTCTAGTATTCATATTGTTGTATTTGATTTAATCATATGAATGGATCTATGGGGTTTGGGTTTCATAAAATTTTAAATGCTATTTTCCGCTGCGCATGTTACTGCGAAACCCAACAGTTGAGAGCCATTGATTTCTCTCCTCGTTGAGAGCCTATGTTTACTTGTTTGTTCTTGTTTTCGTTTTGTAATTGAGATGAATCTCGCATTCTATCACAATGAAAAGATTGTTATTGTTCTTAGTACACAAAGATGTTTCATAGATTTTGGGATCTTTAGTGGGCGTTTCTTCGTCAACCCAGATTCTCCAGTAGATCAAGTGCTCAACGCAAAATATTATCCAGTGTGGGATTTCTCAAATGCCGGATGGATGCAGTTTCGAAGTTGTACTTGGAGTAGAATCTGTATGTCTCAAAATTTGGTTCAAAAATTTCTTTGCTGTAGTTTAGGAAATAAAACATCTACTCATATTTGGAATGAACCTTCGATTTTGTCGAGTGTCATCTCTTTTATTATTGTGAATGAATTTAATTTGTTGTTTATTCAAAAAAAAAAAAAAAGCTGTAACTCATAACAATTAGAATACACGTTAGTGATACATGTAATTTAATTTGTCTCAGTTAAATTAATTTAATGTAACTTTTTTACTTGAAATTTAAAGAACATTATCAATTCATTGAAACTTTTTAAAATATACTACAAGGTACAAAATCTCGTGAAAATTAATTGTTTCAAAAGATTTGGAGCAATTTTACAGTTTTTAACTAATGAGCAGCATTCCAAAAAAAAAAAAAAAAAAAACTAATGAGCAATTTACCTTGACAAGATAAATTTAATGAGCAATTCTAAAAGAAATTTACCTTAATACGATAGATTTATTATTTAGTGTTTAAGCCATTAATTGGGATAAGTTAAAAAATTTAGTTATAAAATTATTTATTTATTAGTTAATACTCTCAAATTTACCAGAGAGTCTGTAGTTTTAATTGATAAACAAAATTTAATAGTATAAATGTAGTTTTAATTGACAAGAAAAACTCCTTGTTTAGTTTTAGGAAATATTGCTTTTTTTTCTTTTTAATAAAATTGACCATACCATTAACAAAATTAATAACATAGTGCGATAAAATTATTAAATTCTGACGTATATTATTCAAACATTTAAAATTTAAAATTCGAACTCATATTTCCTGAGTAATTGGTAGCTCTTATTCCTAATGACTATTCCTCAATTTTCACTGCGTGATAGATTTTGTCAGTACTGATGGTTAATCCATAGAGAAAATGTCAATACCATTGCTTGTGCTGATTGTCGAATGATTATTGTAGATATTCTTCAAGTTCCGTTGTCATTCGCATGCCGAATAAAATCAATCGTCCGCCATTTGTCAATACTGGTGGTTAATCTTATATCTCTTATGGAACATGTTTCAAGAATCTTCATTCTCCCCATCCCCTATCTATGATATTTTCTATTTGGTAAAACAAGCTAGAAATCCTCACTAAAAATTGAAACCTATGGACACTTATTTTTGGCATTTTAAAGAATTTCTTGAATAAGCGGTATTTTTTTAAACTATTATTACTGTTTTTTGGAATTTTAGAAAATTTCATCAATTGGCGGCACTTTTGCCTTTTTGAAGTTTGACTTAGAATAAAAAAGAGAAAAACTCGCCTTGGTTCAGCCTCTGCTATTACTATTTATTTTTGAATTTTTAGTAAATGCTATTAAAAATTACAGAAACTTGATTAAGTATGGATAAGAATAGTAAAAATGATGAATTGTGAGCGTAGATAGTTGGGTAGGCAAAAGAATGTGGGGGTAGGGAATAGTAAATGTGTTAGTTGATGTGAGTATATCAAGTGGGCTCCACTAATTAAAAATTATAAAAACTTTGTGCTTATGAATTTTGCAATTTCTATGGGACACTAAAAATGGAAAATTTTGCTATTTGAAATGAAACGGTTACTCCTTCCTAAATAATGAATATTTTTTCTAGGTCACTAGAAAATAAATCCGTGCTCCGCACGGAAGCTAAAACACCTAATGACATTATGGCGAATTTAAATTGTCTCATTTTTTTATATTTTTAAAGATCATGTTATTGCTAAAATTATTTGATAATGAAATTTAAATAATTTATTTGAAGGTTAAACTGGATTTGTTAGTTATACTCCTTCCATCCCAAACTTTTTGTTAATAATTTTCGTTTTGAATTTCTCCTAAGTTTAATTACTGATGAAAGTAAATTTCTCTCCTAAATTGCTGAATAGTCATAAGAATGCGGGCATGTTTTTGTAAAATATTTAATATATACACTCAGTCACATATGTGAGAAGCTATGAAAAGTTATGAAATGAAGACCCGTTGTTTACTACTTAGCCCTAACTACCTATATACTCATTCCGTCCGAATTAATATGTTAGATACAATAGCTATTGTAGTTTTCTCTAAATCTTTGTAATTAACTAAATCTTAGTAATTAACTGCAACAATTTTACATGCTCTATTAAATTACCAAATTCAATATACCTGATGTCCTAACATTGTAATTGGATGTGGTACCAATTTCATTATCTAATAGTAAATTTCTTTTTCTGGAACTATTCGTCCGTTGTGATGTACGCATTGATGAATCTGTAAACAAAATAAAAGTTTGAGGATATGAAAAATTGCATGTGTGTTTAGTGTGTATATATATATATATATATACAAGTGTGTGTGTTGTGTGTGCCGCTTGTGTGTATAGGTTAACTATCCAATTTCCCAAATTTTATTACGAATTTTATTCTTAAACTCAGCAAGAGACTTTAGTTATATGGAAGAAACCTGACTTCAAACCTGATTGGCCGAAAAAAGTTTCTCGTCCATCTTTCGACATGCTTGTTCCTTCCTTCTCTTTCGCTTGTAAATTTGAACTTCCCTTTTTAATTTTTTTACTCATCAAATAAGCAAGCTTCATAGCACGATTTTTTTTTAGCAATTACTTTTGAAGGAATACCTACAAAAATTAATATAACAACAAATACAATAGTTAGTATATAATGCATGAAATATTGAAATAGAATATTATATTACCGATATAGAGGGTTGATAAATCATTGCGTCGTCTTCTTCCCATTGGCTTCATTTATGTATAGAAAAGTATGAACAATGAAATTATCCTTGCATCTAAAATGAGAAGAGTGTCTTTTTGGTAGAGTTGAGAGCTTAAAAGTACTATTTGATAAATAAATGTTTGGTTTTTATAGTTTTGTAGTAGTCTTTAAAGTTGAAGAGTCTTATAACTTATGAGATCATGAATGCAAGTCATATTAATAATATGTAAGTTAGAGACTTTTTATATGTTAGCATAAATGCAAGTCATATTAATAAAATGTAAGTTAGAGACTTTTTAGATTTTAGCATTATTTATTACAATGATTCATCTTATCTTTTCATTTTCTATGATTTCAAGTTCACTTGATACTTTAAACTTTAAGAATTCCATCATAATTCAATGGTTTTGAATAATATGTTGTCTCTTGGAATACATGAAAGGATCAAAGCCATTGAATTATGAAAATTTGAATAGTGAAAAACTAAAAAGTCACTTCTTAATGAATTGTTCTTTAATGCATCCAAACCCTACATAGTCTAATACTCTATATATAAGAGTATATGTCTACCTAGTCTAATACTCTATATATAAGAGTACATATTCTATTAGATATAAATCTCTTCTTATCTTCTTATAGAATCACTAAATTACCTACTATCATACCTATAGATATTACATATTATTTTTACCTAGGTAGGAGAATGCCAAAAGCCTCCATGATTCCAAAAATTATATTACATGGCATCCTCTAAATCAAGATAAACTCATTTTTGGCTTACGTGTCATTCCCAAGGTAAGTTTCACCAACTTTAAAATATTATAATATAGATTTTGGGGCGAAAGGTATTTGTCACAACGATCTCCTTATAACATAAACACTATTTTTTTTCTTGACAACAACAAATTTAATTAAACAAAAGAAAGAAACTTGTTATATTCACAACTTAAATGCTACCTAGGCCAAAATCAAGCCGTTTGAGGCTTTTTCCAAGAATCTATACAAGCATTGTGACGAGTCCATTGGAAACTCTTTCCTTCTCCCCCATCTATCGACCTCTTGAACTCATCCCAATCACGCAAAACCTGAGTTAAATCTATCACCGTCGCAATAATACTCCGACAACAAGTCCCATGGACTGTGTTTATAACCCTAATATCTTGACTTTCATGACAAAAGCCACTAAAATAGTGGGTGTCCAAGAACCGTATACGTAGACCTAAATCTCTAAATGCACCCGTATGCATTAACTCGGCTAACACGTCTTGCTCTTTCAGACCTTTAGAGTTATCCTTCTCCCCGTACCGTTTCTCAAACAAGGAAATTGTCTTTTCATTCGATTTTATGTAGTAAAATCCAGTATTGATGTAACTTTCTGAGCGTGTTTGGCCAACGTACCAGTCTGTACTTATTTGCAAGTCTTCATTTAGTTCTTTGTTTAACCTTGTAAATGGGTTCCTTAACCACATTATATCCGCATCCTGCAAAATTAAGATTGATAATTTAATGACACATTTCCATAATATATACTCTATCCTACTTTAAGGGGGGGGGGGGGGGAGGGGACACTCTATCCGTACGGTAACAAATACTACACTTGAAATTTTGATCAATTTGATTTAACATTGACAAGAAATCAATAAAAAACTAATTACCTTCATAAAATTCTGATAATTGCTATTTATACTCCATTAAAAACAATATCAATAACAATTTTAATTTTAATATTTCATGAGAATACTTAGATTTCAATTATTTTCCCTCTTTCAGTCAAAAATAAAAAATCCAACCCTCCATGGGTTGTTAATTTTTTTAAAAATTCTTTCACACTTCTAAAACATTGTACTATGCTCGCCAGAAAATGAATATTCATTTTTATTTTTGATCAAGGGTAAAAATAGACGTTCATTTTGATGAGACGACAATAATAGCAGTAGTATAGTATTAATTTGAACACATAAGTGAGTACAGAAAAAAAGTATAGGTACCGTAAATATGAAGTCGTAATTGTGCTTGAGCACATCTAACAAAAACGACGTCCTTCTCCACATCATCTTGATGAACCCAGTAGAGTTGAACAACTTCTCTCCGGCTATGTTCATGTCTTCATGATCGTCCTTCACCAATTTATAACAATGTAGTCGTCGGAATTTACATCGATCGTAAGCACTTTGATCGAGGGCAACGATCAAGAGGTGATCTAGGAGTGGCCTAGTGTCTTCCCCAACCCAAAAACTCTCAAGAAAAAGATCAAGCATTGAAGGATATCTATCCTTGTTTGGCAATACATAAGCTTCATTCACAACTGTAATTATCAATGTCTTGTTTGGCATTGAGGCTTTTCTTAATGCTACTTCAAGTTTATCTTTTGGCTTTCCCTATGAGATGAAATAAACAAGTAAGATAAGTGAATCTCTATTCTATGTAGTAGAAAACAAGGGTGGCAAGGGAACGTCTAAAAAGCGGATCTGAAACCTATATTTTTGTCCCTTTTCTCTTCTTGTGTGCGAAGATTCGATCACTTCATCAGTTCCTGAACGAGAGGAAATCCCCTGTACCACTTTTGGTGTACCATTGTGTACCACAAGTGATCCAATGGCTATAACTTATTAAGATTGAGATAATTATAATATCACAAATGATGCATAGCCGTCAGACCACTTGTAGTACACAAGTGGTACACAGATTGTGGTACAGAAGATCTCACCTCTTCGTGAACACCTAGTCAGAACACCTTGTTCTAAACTAGAGGTTCTTGATCCCTAAAAATTAGTCTATACCAAATTTTTTTATCTAATGGTTCAACTTTCTTGGTAAACTTTTTGGGCAACTATTATTATTATTTTTTTCAAAAATATTTTTGGCATAGAAGAAAAATGAATCATTGGTGTTTTTTTTCATTTTATTTAATTTTTTTAATTTAATTATTTGTTGTTCCATTTTCTAAACAAACACAACGTGTCATGTACAATATTAAAGAGAATTTTTTTTGATATACTTGCATGTGAATTCATTGTTTTTTTTTTTTTTTTTCGGCCGGAAGGAATGATTATGAGAAAACCTAAAACTAAGCTGCACATTTATACATAATTCTAAATTGTTTGTACTCTAATGTGACTATACAGAAAAACGAGTGGTGAAATTTAGATAATACTTACATGTGAGTTTTTAGATTGTGGGCAAGAGTGATTTTGAATAGAAAATAAAGATTTGGAGCTTTTAGGATCAGTCCATAAACAAATGTAGAGAAGACCAGCTATAGACATTGAGAGAACTGTCATCTTGATTAGGATTGTGCTCTTCATATTCAATATATATATATATATATATATATATATTATTTTTTCATTTTAGTTTGATGATAAAATTTGCCCTGAATTCAAGAATTTACTGCAAGGAGGTTACATATGCATTCATGTGTTTTTCTTATATATGAACAAATTAACATAACATTAATTAATGCATAACTCCCTACACATAAGTAGGCTTTATAAATGATCATAATTGGTTACTATTATCTTAATGCATACTCTCCCTCCACGTTCCAAAATACATGCAGTTCTAGCTTAGATTTTTTGTACCAAAATACTTGCACTTTTGCATTTTTCCATAAAACGTTGGCACACTTTGCTTAAACTGCCCTTAATTATGATATGTAGTTGTCACTGTAAGATCATTTAATTGCATTGGTACTTGAACTATTCAAAGAGTAATTTAGTCTATTTGATATATATTAATTGTTTTTCTTAACAAATATTTTGGGACACATGGAGTAATATTTTCAAGGAATTATCACTCACCGGTTCCACGTGGGCCTGGAACGACTACAACGGAATTAGTTCCAATGCTCCAACGATGTGAAAACTACACAACATATTAAAACATTTTCTACACAATGTTTAACGTTTACTATCCAACGTAAAAAAGGAATAAATCAAATGCGTTAGCTACGGTCTTAGCTCCACGTTGTACAAAACGTTATTTTTTTACATTAATTTGGTAGTGAATGTTTTATATTGTGTACCCAACGTTTTACAAATGTTGTGTGATTTTCACACCGTTGGAGCTAACTCTCGTTGTAGCAGTTTGAAATTCGTTCTATGTTTACCATCATAATTTGATTTTTATGTCAACCTAATTGAATTCTGACAAAAAGTTATAAATAAATTATTATAAAAAAATATATAAAAATGTAATTGTTAGTTTTTTTTAAAAAAAAATGTTGATGAATAACAATTAGTATAAAATTTCATGTGAAAAATTAAATTCTCTTTTTTGTAATATGTATTCGTCATAAATTTCTCCACATATAGTCGCACTACAAGAATCCTTCAAAATAGTAACGGATTTTACGAACGAAATAAATTGTGTAAACTAATATTGAGGAAAACATGAAACCAGATCTCCTGTACCCATCCGGTGTGCCATCCATGTGCCCAAAGTGATCCGGCCGTTAATATGTTTGAATAATATTAATAAAATGTTAATCTTAAAAACTGTGAGCCGTTGGATCACTTTGGGCACATGGAGTGGCACACCGGATGGGCACAGAAGATCTGCTCTCGGAAAACATCACAGAACGCCGGTGAAGTAGCAAAATCCAGTATAATTGTTCAACTACCATTGACACATTTCATAGTTTGTTTTATGTTATGATTGTGTTTCTGGATGTAATATTAAGATAATTAAATCAATAAATAACGGTTAATACCCAATAAAACTATTGGGTTCAAATGGATAATACCCATAAAGATCCATAACATTAATGGATAAGATGGATTTTTATCCGGATAACCAATGGGTTACCCGATAGTCTACCTCTACAATTACAAGCAACTACACAACCACACTCACCACCACCATCCTTGCCATGGCTGCCACCACCCCATCACCACCACACTCAACACAAATTACCTTAAACAAAAAAGTAATGTAGTCCATACAACTCCATCTATCACATAATTAATAATTAAGTTCGTTTTTGACTGTCAATGCTTATAAAAAATTAAGAATGTGTTTTATTTATTTGTGTATTATTTGTACAAAGGTAAATTGCACTAAGAATATTTTTACTTTAGAAACATGACTATTTTTTGAGACGTAATAAAAGGAAAGTGAAACATTTATTATGGGACGGAGAGTATCTAGTTTTGTGATTATAGGTTTCTTTAAAAAAAATGTTAATTTGAATTTGGTGATTGCAGTCTAAATCGTGATTGCAGTCATTAAAGATCATACAAAGTAGCTTTTTTTCTCTTTGTTTTTTTAGTTGAAGTATGTTAACTTGAATTTTGTGATGAGAAGATAAAAAACTTAAATGACAATCCGGTGTAAAAATTTAGAAACAGCAGCCATGGTATGCCGGGGTGGGGTAGGGGTAGGGGTGGGTGGGGGCAATGTGGTAATGGAGGGGTGGGGATGGGGTGGGGGACAAGTCGGTGTGGTGATTTGTATGAAATAATGGGTATACCCGGGTATAATCCATCATTTAATGGATAAATATGGGTATTATCCATTTGTACCCATTAAATTAATGGATACAAATGGATAATATCCAAATTTACCCATTAACTTAATGGACAATAACGGGTTTTACCCAAAGCTAACCGGGAACCCATTTTGCCACCCCTAGTTATGATAGTGTTTCTCGATGTTATGTTAGGTCTTTAAACTCGTTGGTCTGTCAGTTAAACTATCAGCCTACTATCCGTTTGTTTTAAATCATAAACTTGAGGTGCAATTTATAATTCAAAATTGTCAGCTCATCAATTAAAACTGATAATTTGTCACTTTAAACCTCTAGTCACGTGGTTGGACTGCCAGTTAGGGGTGAGCTGAAAAACCGAAAAAAATCATTAACACCCCCCCCCCACCCCACCCCGAAAAATCGAACCAATGGCTTATTGGTTCGGGATGGTTCACGTAAATAAAAAAAACAGAATAAATTGGTTTGGTTTCGGTTTTGATATATACACACTGTTATAAAACCGAATCGAACTAATAAAATGATTTTATCCTTTTTAAATATGTATCATGCAATGATTTTATCCTCTATTGTCATGCTCAAGTATGTGCTTTCTTGTTATTCATCTGGTTCTATAAGAGAGCATGTTGTATTCTTTTTTTTAACTTTTTGAACATTTTGTTTCTATAATTTATAATTTTTGCTACCACTACTCTTTTATTAATTTTTACTCATTATGCTTGTTTCTTCCATAGGCGCTAAAAACTTGTTTATTATGAGATGCTCATGTTTGAGGGATGACAATCATTTTATTTGGCATGAGAATGACTTTTGATGTCTTTTCAATTTGTTAGCTTGAGCTTAATGCTAGATTGGGTCAAATGACAACGAACCGAACCAATACCAAACTGAACCATTAATAAATCAAAACTTTTTCAGTTCCAAAACATCTAAAACATATATCTTATGGTTCGGTTTGGTTTTAGCCTAATACCGAACCAACCGGAACCGTGCACACCCCTACTGCCAATTAGTGCCACGTCTTTTCCAAGTAGAACTTACTCAAGCAAAGTCGATAAACTTGGCTAGTTTGAACTATTGGTTATAATTTTTAAGCTCTAGAGTTTTTCAGAAGTGGTGTTGATATTAATTTCTTTAAAATTGGCTAGTGAGCGATAGAATTGCGCTTATTTGCATGAGTAATGACCGCTAAAACTTGATTGATCAGAATTGGTATTTGATAACCGACCTAGCTAAATAATTAGAACTAATCTCGACAAAGTAATAGAATTACATACTTAAACTAATTAGACTCGATACATCAATCTTAGAAGTATCTTTTTCGAAAGATGTCACTACATCCTGACCATTCACTCGAATGTAGTAAGAGATGTCGTAAGAGATGGAGGAAAACAAATTTATGTCGGTACTTTAACTTTACTAACAGAAAATGTTTGTCAAATTTCTGTCGGTAAGATTTAGTTGGTAATACCGAAGGAGTTTCCTTCGGTATCACCCATGGAATGTCCGTCAAAAATGCTAAAATAATCATCGAATGAGGAAAATTTATGTCAACAATATATCTCTGGTCACCGGTCGAAACTCTGCCGGACAGTAGTAACGGAATATTCTGTCACTAACAAGAAAGTTACTAACGAAAATTTCCGTGGGTGGGTATAAGTTATTTTAATATTAATATTAATATTTTGGAAAAAATGCACCAAAAGTACCTGAACTATAGGGGTTGTTTGGATTTAGTAACTTATCTCTTTTTTTACCCATGAAAAATACCTTAACTTTTTTTTTTGTGCAGCAGCGGAGGTACCTATTGCTAACGCCGTCCACTTTTTGCCGTTATCCACGCATGTGACAACTCACGTGACCTTTTTTAAAGGGTAAAATCGGAACTTCTATTGTGAGAGAATTTTCACAAAAAACTAAGGGGTTGAAATATATATTTTTTATTTCACGTAACCCCCTTCCCTTTCCCCTTGCCCTTCCCTTCCCCTTCCCTATACCCAGATCCCTTTCCCTTTTCCCTTTCCCCTCTCTCTCCGACCCACAACCCATATCCCTTTCCCTTTTCCTTTCCCCACTCTCCGACCCACAAATCCCATCTCTCTCATTCTTTATCTTAATTTTGGCATATCTAGAGTTGATTTCTTCAAAATCGAAGACGAAATTCAAAACAAAAATTAAACCCTAATTTTCGACAGCATCAATGGAGAGGGATGACGATTATCAGTCCTCTCCTCAACAACAATCGTCTCCACTCCAGCCTCGGCGGCTCAAACGCTTGAAGAAAAACACTGTTCCAAAGAAGTCTTCGGTCAAATCCATCAATGATCTTCTTTCACTGCCTAGAGTTGATTTTAAAGAGCTTGAAGCCATTGAATCCTCGAAAATCAGAGGGTTTGAGGATTCTAGTGAGCCACTGCAGTCCCAGTCTTCATATGAGGGTTTTGATATTGAGAAGGAATTGAGATTTGCTGGCGATGATGAAGAATTGAGTTCTGGATTTGATGATAAGGAAATGAGTGGTGGTTCGGATGATTCACGCGTTCACAAGGAAAGAAAGGAGAATGAGAGTTTGGATTTTGATGAGTTCCGACTGGTGGTGTTATTTTGATGGTGGCTGTGATTGACGGTGGTGAGGGGCAGTGCTGAGTGCTGAGTGCTGAGTGCTGAGTGCTGAGTGCTGGGTGCTGGTGGCGAATAGTGTGGTGGTGAACTGGTGATGATGGTGGCTGCCGTTCCTGGACATGAGCGGTGGTGGGTGGCGGTTTGGCTAGGACTGGGAAAGCGAAGGGGAAGGGGTGGGTTATTTGAAAGTAAAAAAATTTATTTAAACCCCTTTGTCTTTGTAAAATGTTCTCACACTATCCTTGTTATGTTTTGACATTTTTAACCTCAAAAAATTAGTCATGTGCGTGGCACATGATAACTTAACGGCAAAAAGTAGACGGCGTTAGCAATAGGTACCTCCGCTGCACAAAAAAAGAGTTAAGGTATTTTTCATGGGTCAAAAAAGAAATAAGTTACTAAATCCAAACAACCCCTATAGTTCAGGTACTTTTGGTGCATTTTTTCCTAATATTTTTACCGACGGACTCTCCGTCGCTAAAGGTGTTATTTCCGTAGTTACATATGCGATTAGTGACGAAAATTTCCGTCAATAAAAATATTAAATATTTCAAAATAAATTAAACTAGAGAAATTATTGTGGGTAAATTGAACAGTAATTAAAAAAAAAATACAAAAAAAAACCCACCTATAACCTGTAAAATTCGACACATACTTACAATCCCAGCATACCAAAACCAATCAACTATCACTAGCAATCCAACCATAACAAATATTTCTACTTAACAATCCAAAAAAAACATATCACAATACTTCTAATAGTTTCAAAACAACATATCAAATAACAATCCAAAACAACAGTATATCATATTACAAACCAAATAAAAAGTCTAATAAAAGTGTTTTAATTATCCTGACTCCAAATTAAATAAATACAAGTAAAAAACAACAAGCCATTACCGCTCCTATGCCGCCGCTGCTCCATTTCTTTAACTTGGATGTTTACCGTCTGTGCCAAGCTTGATATAATCTTATCCTTTTGTCTCATCTGAGCATCATAATCCATTTCCTGAATGCTAGAGAAAGAAAAACTCGGTAAAGAATGGCTGCATAATGGCAAGTCAAAGAAACAAGCTCCATACTTTCCAAATACGGGTAATCGATTACCTTTTTGTCGCTTGTTTTGATGGAAATGGCCTTCCAAAGTGCTGCTCAAAAGGGGGGGGGGGGGTTCAGTTCTTCCAGACTCGATTCCTTCTTCAATAGCCTCTTCACGAGAACGCACCACACATGTTTCCTATCTGTTATAGAAAAACAAAAGACAATTAGTAATAATGCATAAATAAACTTATGTTTTAACGAAAATATATATAATGCGTAGTAATATAAACTACTCATAAAAATAATTTACAAAATAATACTCATATCCACACATTATGAGACGATTGAGTAATATATAAACCTTTCCTATTCAATTTTTCTGAGACAAACAGTATACCCATTTTGCCACGTTCCTAAAAGTGTACCCATTATGGGGTAATAAATTATACCAAATGTTTACATTCACAAATATAATACTTTTATCCACCTTTTATTGTGCTGCGCAACACAATAAAAGGTGATCACTTGGTTTCTTTTAAGCTTTTAATTTTAGTAAAAGTGACCATAATACCTCCAGTTTATTAATCAAATGAGGGTGTTGTAATTTGGTCAAACCTCATAGGAGGGTAGATACGTGATTTTTTTCTATGGCCATAAAAAGTAAAAAAAAAAAAAAGAACATAGAAATTTTCCTTCTGTATGTTATTAACAATTTAAAACTTTAGGGGTGACACAATATCAATTTATACTAAAATTACAACAACATAATTAGCAATAAAACTAAAACATTATAATATGTATTTATCACAAATGTCTACATATATAGTCACCATTTCTTTAATTCTCGGCCAAAATCAAGCCTTTTGAGGCATTTTCCATGAATCCACACAAGCATAATGCCTAGACCATTGAAACCTCTTTCCTTCTCCCCCTACTATGGACCTCTTGAACTTATCCCAATCACTCAAAACCATACTTAAATCTGTCACCTTCGCGCTAATACCACGACAACAATTGGCATGGACCGTCTTCACGACCCTAGCATCTTTACTATCACTACAAAAGCCACTAAAATGAGGGTGTCCAAGAACCGAACTTGTAGACCTAAATCTCTAAATACACCCTTATCTATTAAATCGGATAACACATCTTGCTCTTTCATGCCTTTAGAATTATCCTTGTTTCCGTACCATTTCTCAAACAAGGAAATCGTCTTGTTGTTCGATCTTATGTAGTAGAAGCCGGTGTTGATCCAGTTCTTTTCAGAATGTGGATCGCCGTTGAATCTGTCTGTACTTATTTGTAGGTCCTCCATGTTGTTCATGCTTAGTTGTGGAAAAGGGTTTCTCAGCCACATGACATCAGTATCCTGCAAATGAGATAAATTAACAAGATATATAGAGTAAATTAATTTTGAGTCTTAATATATTTTAATAGCAAATATACATAGGCAGTCTTACGATTATAATTATATATCATTATAAGTTTATTACATGCAAGTTTTAGAGGTGACTTAAAAAAATACGAAAATTAGACGTCATTTTTTGGATAAAATATTTTAAATAATATATTGGAGTTTATAATCAGTGACAGTGACAGTGACGAAGTCAGCCCTCGGCTTAGGAGGCAGTTGGCATTAGTACAAGGAAACCTTTTTTAAAAAAATGCTTTTCATAATTAAAAATTGCTCCCATGACCTCAAAATAAATGTCTAATTTATTCTAGATCAAGAGTAACTTTAGACATTTATATTGTGGCGAGGGTAATATAGCTTTTTTTCCTTTTTAATTACCAAGAAAAACATAACTTTATAGTATAAATTTTTTCATCCCAGCAAATAGTTTATTGACAGATTTCTGTCTCCACATGAAATATTCATGTATATGACTACTTACAGATTCTTTACAAAATATTTCGTCAATAAATTGCCAACGGTTGAGATTAAAATTAGCGACAACGTTTTTAACAAGTGACGTTTCGTCAATAATTGTTTTTATTGATGGAATGTAGTATTCCATTATAGACGAAAATTTCCGTCACAAAATTGAAAAATTCTTGTAGTGACGGGGCAACCACCCCCATTTGGTCGTTAAAAAAAAAATTGTTGTACCAGTGCAAATATTGTAAGAATTTAGAAATTTTAGTGCAATTTATTGAAACTAGCTCAATTTATTTGAAGAAAATGCACTAAACTTATTATGCACACTTTCACTTAGTGAAAATATTTTTCGCCGTTAGAATTTTTTTGACTCCGCCAACGTCATTATCATCGGTGTAAATTGTGATCAGTGCAGAATGTCAGTAGGAAAAGATTACCGTGAAGATGAAGTTGTAACCACATTTGAGAGCATTTAGGAGAAATAGAGTTCTTCTCCACATCATCTTTATAAACTCATCAGACATGTAAACCTTCTCTCCGGCCAAGTTCTGGCCACCTTCCTCCGTCGCCAATTTATAACAATTCAGTAGCCGGAATTTGCACCGATCATATGCCGTTTGATCGACTGCCACGATTAAAAGGTAATTAAGCAGCGACTGAGTGTCTTCTCCAACCCGAAAACTCTCAAGAAAAAGATCAAGCATTGATGGGTACGTCTCGTTGTGTGGTTCGAAGTAGGCTTTGTTTACAACTGTGATTATTAAAGTCTTGTTTGGCATTGAAGCTTTGGTTAAGGCCACTTCAAGTTCATCTTCTGGGTCATTCTGCAGAATCAAAAGAATATAGGAGTATATCATTATCCACAAACATACACCAAAAGCAATCAACTGAAATGTGCAGCGTATTTTCATGTTGTTTACAATTAATGCAATGTACTACAAAGTTATCAATTAACGTAGCGTACTTGTCAATTATGTTTCAGATAATGCAATTTTCGTTTCAACTAATGCAATGTATTTGGTAGTACATTGCATTATTTGAAGCGTAATTGACAAATACGTTACATAAAGTGGTAACTTTGTACTACATTGCATTAATTGTGAACAAGGTGTTGGTATGTTGTATTGGTTGGTAATTTTTTCTTACACCAAATTACCCAAGAAAATAATCTGGGTAGTAAAAAAAGTAACTTTTATTTTATTTTTTGTTTATGGTGTGTGTAATAACCCGACCTTTTGTTTTTAATTGTGTGGACTTCTTTAATTAAAATGAGTCCGTTGGGTTAAGTTAGTAGGCCCAAGTCTTTATTAATAATAACTAGTTAAAATCCTAGCCCAATTAGGATTCATTAAGTTTAGGGGTATAAATTAAAAACCCTAACCTATTTTCTTTACAAGTTACAAAAGAAAAAAAAAAAAAAAAGATAGAACAGAGAAAGAGAGAGAGGCGCCGCAGTGTGGCAGAGGCGGAGGAAGAGAACAGAGAGAAAGGGAGAAGGCGGAGGAAAAGAGGGGAGTTCGGATCATTCATCAAAGGTACTCCCAATCGCCTAATATTTTCTCTTTAAGTCTAAACATTGAAGGAAATCCTAAGGATAATAATCTAGGGCATTCATGGATTGAATTATGAAAGAAGAACCATGGTTGTGAAGGTGTGAGTGTGTGTGTGTGTGTGTAAGCTGTGTGGGTGAGTTTTTTTGTGTGTGTGCGCTGTGAAGGTGTTTTTAGTGTGTGTTTTTTAGCATTAGAAAATCAATAATGGGAATTGATGATAGTAAACCCTAGGGGTATTTTGGGTAAACCCTAAGGGTATTTTGGTAAACCAACAAGGGTATTTTGGGTATGAATAGAATTGGGTAATGTGAGAAACCCTAGATCTTGTATTGATCTTAAAAAGAAGTTGAAGAGAATGACTCGTAGGTTAATGATAAGAAAAGTAAAGTATAATGGGGACGGAAGTAAAAAGTAGTACTTTTGTCTAAAATAGTTATTTTCGCATGATTGTAGATGCGCGCGCGTGGTTTTGCAAAGAGGATTAAGCAAGCCAAGGTAAGGGATTACGCTCTTAGTAGTATTTGATTTCAATCCTTTGTGTAGGATTCCCAATCTCTGTTTTGTTAAAGTAAACTATCTATGTGGCTAAATAGTATTTTAAAAACTATTCCGTTCTGCGAATGTTACCGTCCTTTGTTATCCACCCTATTGATATTGTTGTTGTTCAATTGGGTTATCATGTGTATGATTCGTATTGTGACTTGGTGTCTAAAGTGAGATGTACACCTTTAAAAAAAGTGATCAAGTAAAGATTTGTAAAGTTAAGCTTTGTTTTGTAAAAGCTCTTTAAAGTGAAGTTTTGTAATAAGAAAAGTGATTACAGTTATCCATAATCCCGAAACGGATAAGTGGACCCCTTACAGTTATCCATAATCCTGAAACGGATAAGTGGACCCCTTACAGTTATCCATAGTTCCAAGATGAACATGTGGACCCCTTTGCGTTGCTTGATGAAGTAGCGTAGGTTATCATGATATACCGATTTTGGGTGCGGTCAGTAGAAACCCGAGCCCTGGGTACAGCGCGTGCTTAATCCCTAAATGAAGTAAAGTAAAGTAAAGTAAAGTAAAGTAAAGTAAAGTAAAGAAAAGTAAAGTGTTTTGTGAAATGTTGTGTTTTGGAAACTGTCTCTGAAGCCACGTGTTTTCAAGTAATGAATTGTTTTCATCAAGTTAAATGTTTTCAAACTGAGTGTTTGTGTGATCATTGAGTTATCCGTTCGTTGTTAATTCATTGTTACCGTTCGTTTCGGTCATCTCCTCTTAGTACCCGAGGGGATCCCGTATGAACTTACTGGGCATTGTTCGCTCATTCCTTTCATCCTCATTTTTTTTCCAGGTTATAAGTAAGGATACTAAAGGTCACAAGGAACCGTTGGCGTAGAGGCTACTTGCGATTAAGGTTAATTAGTAGTTATATGTTTCCGTTAAGTTAAGTTAAGTTGAACGTTATTTCTCTGTTGGTTACCATCCTGAGCTAGTGACTTGTACTAGCCGTTATGGGTTTGATTGTTAGTTAAAGTTTGAATTGTAGTTATTTGTAGCCGTTGGGCATTCTGATTTAAGGATTTATCCAGGTTAATGATTATTTAATAGTTGTGGAAAGTTGGGGTGTTACAGTGTGCTTGTCATCTGACTACGTATCAGTCTGGTGTAGGCCGTTGGATGTCCATTCGAGTATATGATGTTTTTTTTTTACCTCACCACCCTCACCAACAGGGGCGTTAGATTTTTTAATATTAATCCTGGCCGTTAATGTTCCAACAACCCAAATTCAAGGGTCTAATAACAAAGAGTGATCTTACCTCAAGATATATATATAGATACATTGTAGAATCATTCATGAAGAAATAATCAAGAACCTTTTCAAGTATAATCAAACATGCACAAATAAAAAAGACATAAAATAATTCAAGTAGAGATATAAAAAGGATGAACTTACGAGTAAAAATGATTGATTTATCGCGAAAAAGAAGGGTTGTAAAGTGGTGGCAGGAATTCTTGAAAAGCCATAGATGATTCCTGTTAAAACAAGAGCAAGAAGAAGGAGATTAGTTATAGAGGAGTTGAGGTTTTTCATTTCTTTCAAGTGTGAAAATGGCTTTTTTTCTGATAAAGTTTTTTATGAGATTAATAAATTAGAAATTATGATTGGAATAGAGAGAGAGAGAGAGGGAGAGAGAGAGAGAGAGAGAGAGAGAGAGAAAGAGAGAGAGAGAGTTGGCAATCATGGAAAATACTCCTAAAGGATTAATGATAATTTGATATGATCCCTTTTATTTTATGTACCACGGATATATTTCTCTCACTTTGATGGAAAATCTAATTATTACCATAATATTCTATAAATGGTTATAAATAAACTATTAAAAGTAACATCGACAATAAAAGTTAAATTTTATTAGGGTAATTGAATCGACATTTTCTTATGAAAATTTAATCACGTTGACCACTAAAGTTTAAGTGGAATTATATTGAGATGATAGGATTATATACTTTACAGAAGTGGACCTATTATTATATTATAGATTTTAATTTCTGTAATGTAATTGTTGGATTTGCGTAACACATCAAGATTCATTCCATAGTGTAAAAAATAATAAGAGAGAGGGGGAGGGGGAGTGAGGAAATCCAAAAAAAAAAGTCTTTCATAGTAGTAGAAGTCGATATTACTCTTTCACATTTGACAAAAACTTGTCTCACACGTGAGACGGGTCTCGTTGAGAGAGTAAAAGGTTTGCCCCTATGGGCGGGCGGGGTAAACACATTTCCTCTCTCATCGAGATCCGTCTCACATGTACAACCGTCTCACACAAGACTTCCTCTTCACATTTTCAGTTTTGCCAACTTAACTAATTGTAGAAAACACTAAGAGTACTTCACCTAACAAGGGATCAATCACTCAAATGCTTGGAGTTCCGCTAAGCTTTATACATCTATATATCTGTACATAAGTATTTATACAAATACTAGTACTCGTACCCGTGCCCGTGCCAATGACCGGTGACAGTACTGAAAGAGTGAAGAGAGGCCGGGGTTAATTGCCTTATCCTCTCTCATCTCTAATACCCAGTGGCATTTGTTCGTCTTTTGAAGTTGGAGCTCAACACCAAGCGTTTTCGATTTCTAATGCTTAAGTTATTGATTGTAGTTTTGACTATTAGGAACCTTAACAAGTGTCTAACAAAATCCATCTCTATTGAAAGAATAAGCTAGCAAGTACATACACATAAAGTACCTTAATTTTGCACCCTAACAACACTATAATAGGAAACACTTAGAAATTGATCAAAGTCAGGAAAATGATAGTGAGTCTGAAACTAACCAACAACAATAGTTGATCATATTAGTAAACTCATAATCAAAATATTGCAAAATAGACCAGAAAGAGCCAGTTATATAAAAAACTTGTTTAACACTAAGAGACGTGTAAAACTCGTTTTACATTAAAGGATGAAAATATGTTTTACACTAAATATTTTCACGGACTAGAAATACTCAATGTCAATTCATACATAAATTTTAGAATCACACAAACAGAGGAAGAACATAAATATGTAGCAAAACTGTTATGGAAATTGCGTTAAATTTTAAGAAAAATGAAGGATTGAGTTCGGCTTTGCAAGAAGAGTAACGGTTGGAGTAAAATCTATTCCTCTCTCTCTGCCATATTTCGATATCGTCTCTTGGAGGAGATCAAGGATGAAGGAAGTTGAATTGAGTTAAACCCGGTGCCATGTTAAGTTTTTTTCAGGAAATGGTACTCTTCTTATCCACAATTTATTAAGAAGCAAACACCACAATCTACTAAATTTAGACATAAATTAAAGATTAAAAGATTGTACTCCGTCCGTTCTAAAATAAATATCTAATAAAATATTGATTTTTGGGACGGTGGGAGTACACAATTAAAGACAAAAAGGATTTGGCAAATTTCTTCATACTAATCAATGCACTGTATCAATTCAAACAGAAGGATATGTTCAAACCCACCAAAATTATACTTTCTCCATCACAAAATTAATGTCGAAAAAAATTTCAAAATTGCTCTGTATCAAGAGTGCATTTAAACATTTTTTTAGATATTTATTTTGGGACGGATGTAGTAGTAAAAATAATAACGTACATTGTTAACTCATCATCAAACCTCCCATGTCCATGTCATTTCCAGACGCTTGAGTCCTTCTATTCTTCACCAAATCTGCCGGTGTCTATTTCATCTTCACACTTCAACCATCACCGCCGTGTCAAAACCTTCAAATAGAGTACTCATTGTATCTCCAGCGGATGGCCCGTGGAATTTGTTATTAAGGCTCAATTTGTTCCGCGTAAAACGGCTTCCGTAAAATGATTTCTAAAAAAAAGTTAAGGGGGGTGGGGGGGTTGGAAGTTGTTAATAAATAATTTTAATATGAGTAAAAAATAATTTATTGATCATCGGGGGTGCGGTGTGGTTGTGGGGGAATTGTTACAATAATTTTAATATGAGGAAAAAAAATTGACCGGAAGATAAGGCGGTGGGGGGTGACAGAGTGTGGTAGGGGTTTAGTAGGGTGGGGTGGGGTGGGATGGATGGAGGGGTGGGGGAGGAGGTAGATGTGGAGTGGGGGGGGAGGGAAGGTAGGTAGGTAGAGTGGGGGTGGTGGTAGGGGTTGGCGGTAGGGTGGGGTGGGGGAGGAGGTGGATGTGGAGTGAGTAGCATGAAGGTGTACGGCGAGTTGGGTGAGTGAGTGAGGGTGTAAACATTTTTCGAAAAATAGTACGCAGAAGAGAAATCCACAAGTCAATTTACTTAGAAAAGTGGGGAAACATTTCCCCTTTTCTGGTACTTACCAAACACCGTAAAGTAAAATGAGAAAAACATTTTCTTCCAAACAAAGAAAGTCTAATTGTGTAGGAGAATGATATTGTTTTTATTAGAATGATAACAATTTTTCTTCTATATAATGATTGGTTTTTAATAGCGGAATTTAATTGCTAATTCAAGAAGTAATTTAGTTCCAACCCAGAGTCATTTTAAAAATTAATTTGAAATTAAGGAGTCTTAAAATAAGTCTCACGTTTGTAAGAATTAGATTTTAGACAAAAACTTGTGTGAGTGTGAGACGGGTCTTGTTGAAAAAGTAAATTATTTGCCCCTCTATGGGCAGGGTGGGGCAAGCCCATTTACTCTCTCATCGAATAGATTTTGAGTGCAATTTTATTGGTTAAAGAAAATGTAATTTTAAAATAGTAATAAATTGTACAAATAACTAGCGCAGGCTCTATAAAAACATTGATAAGTAAACTGAAACACTACTTTTGAAACCGAAGGAGAAATAAACATTAGCACACCTGCACAAATTACTTAATTTTCTCCAGAAAGAGGAATAATAACCATGAAGAAAAAAATAACAAAGAAGAAAAAACAACATATCCCATAAAGAAGAAAAGAATCACGCAGCAAGAAAGACCGGTCGATCGAGTTCATGTTATCAACTGTAGTGTCAAAGTATGTAGCAAGCTCGAAATTTTTTCCTGTCTTTCTTCGGTTTTGGAGGCTGAAGAACTACTTTGATTGCCGCATCAAAAACCATTTTCACATTCTGCAAATCAAAGCAATTCAGGAATTAGTGTAGACACAAACTAATACTCTCATCGTCCTATAATAAGTATCATACTTCCCGTTTTGGTCCGTCCCAAGATGATTGTCGCGCTAGTCTTGTAAAAATTTATACCACGGAAGAAGCAGTGTACTAATAAATAAAGTGCATTCTTTAAAAAGTTTGACAAGTCAACTTAAAAAGTTTGACAAGTCAATTGCAACACTTATTATGGAACGGAGAGACTAGAGAGTATTTATAAAGGTTGATTTTCCATGATTTTTCAATTCATATGATAAATATATTTTCCAGTGTGGATTTTTGAGTGTGTTTATATGTCATCATACCATCTGAGTCTTGGAGCTGCACTCGATATAAGCTACTGCACCAATTTGTTTCTTTAGTTCTTCACCCTGCAATCAAAATTTAGGACAATTTGAAGTAAAAAAAAATTGAGATTAAAGTCAAACATCAGTCATTTTACAATGAAATATCACTGACTAAATTTGTGGTGGTGCGAATATTAGTTGAGACTTCGTCTACAACAAATATTCAGCAACTCTGGTTAATTTCTGAAGTATAATTGAAACAGTAGTGTAAATTAAGAAGTTATCATTAACATTCCCAGATTAGAAACAGTTTTTAAATTCCATACGTGACTTTGCTTCACCAGTGATCCTCTATGTCGAAAATAACCATTTACCATTCTTTTTCTTTTTGATTTTTCAAGAAATTGATATAATCCTACCTCCGTCCCAAAATGAATGTCTAAAATAATTTTAATTTTTGCTTTTGATCCTAATACAATCCTACCTCCGTCCTAGCCCAACACAAGGGAAAGATCATTTATACCAATACTGACAAGATTTTTTTCTCGGGTAATGGCGATACTCTAAGCCTTCCAATTTTGAACATTAATTTTGGTACGGAGGAGTCATTTCACCATAGGTTTTTACTTATTATGCTCCTAATGCCATCAAGTGCCTAAATGCAGTGACTATTTGCAGGATAATTTCATGCCAGGAAAAGGCATTGCGATTATACCTGCTCTGTCGAAATGGTACATGCCCCTGGATAATCCATTTTGAACTGCTTGTCTTCTCTCAAATCTGCCATCAGATAACAAACAGAGAACAAAAGAGAATTAAATATACTCCCCTTTTTTTTTCTTTTCTTTTCTTTCTTTTTTTTTTTTTTTTGGAAGCACACTCCACATTTTTAAAAGCATCTTTATTTATGATGGACATATTTATCTTGTAGTTATGTTTTAAACGCCTATGTGTACAAGTTGAACTATACTCCCTTAGATGGCAAACACAGTCGATTCTGAAATTAAACTGATACATTTAGCTTAAAGTAACTTCTACTTCAGAAGATTCATATGAGTTTGAATTTTCATAGCAAAAGATATTTTTCTTTGAAATCCGCATTTCTATAAAAAGTAACGCTTATTTATGAACATGGGCAAACGCACGTTATACATAATGGGTGGACATGCACCCAATACAAAGTCCTTACAATTCCCACTAGCGGTTTTACCTCATTCAACCTTTTTCCATATTTTTGGTACTACGTGCACCCAATACTTCAATGCGTTGTATTAATTTGGGCACCCACTTCTATTTTTTCCCCGTTCTGCCACTGTTTATTCTCACGCATATCTCCCTTAGCTACTTATGGGTTTATTTATGCTAGTATACATCAACACTTACATCCACGGATCCTCTGAAAAGCACCCACCAAAATAATCCAAACATATTTTTTTTTAAAAAAAGGCAAAAGGGAAAGAAGCACTATTGAAAAGCAAAGAGAACATTATGAGTAAAGTCCATTTACACATGCATTGAAATGATGAAGGAAGAAAGCATACTAACCTAGTTTGGTCCCCACGAGAACAACGGGCACTGATGGGGCATAATGTCTCAGCTCTGGAACCCACTTCTCGCGTTTAAAACAGGAGCAAGAAGAAAGCAAAAGACGGAGACATGAAAATTATGATTCGTCATTAGCCCCATTGAAAAAGATTACAAATAATGACTAAATTGCAAAAATACGTTGAGAGAAAGAAAAAAAACGTACTTTTTTAGATATGTTTTCAAAGCTAGCCCTACTTATCAAAGAGAAGGCAAGGATGAAGACATCAGCTCCTCTATAGCTTAGTGGCCTCAACCGATTGTAATCTTCTTGGCCTGAATGATTAATTGAAAACTTATAATAGAAAAGAAAAAAAAGTATCTTAGCGAATCATTAACATCATATTTTCAGACAGGTCACATGGTTTTGCTCATTATAAATTGTCTTTTAAGGTTTTGTTTGGTTGGTTGACATTGTTAGTGAATTAAAAATTAGAAAGAGCTACATAATCCTAATTTTCTTTATTTGCTTGTCATTGAAAATGAGATAAAGAAGAAAACAAGATGGCAGCAAGCTTGAATTTTTGTTACATCTTGATCTTCTTTTTTAGTCATACTCGACAAAGTTCCCAAAAAAAATAGTCGTCTCGTGAATCATACGTACGGAGGAACAAAAAATACAAGAAAGATTATAGTTTTTTCTAAGTTTTCTTCACCCTATGGTTTTCCCACGTGAGGTCTAAGAAGCAAACAAAGGAAATGCATCTACTCACCATTTGAGACAGTATAGAAAATGTTTTCATTTGAATCATATTATATTTCAAGAGGCGGATTCATCCGCACCAGAAAAAGGTACTAGTGCAGTCCAGACAAATGAATATAGTTTATTCACCGATAATAACTATATTTGACATAGCAAAAAACCCGAGTGACAGAAAGGAAACATATCCCAAAGAGATTCCTCTGCAGAAAAAAATGCTAATCTGCTCGTACTGATCTTCAAAATGCATATATTTTTCGTTTTATTCACATCTTTGATTAGGTACTGCTGATTACGAAGATTTCAGTTAATGGACACTACATAAAAATGAAATCTTTCAGCAAATTACTTGTTTCTGAGGTGCTAATCCAGATTATGGTAATATCCAAAACTTGATCAGAACAAACTATTCAAGTATAAGTCATCGATACGGAGTACTGTACAATATTTCAGCCATTGGGACATTAATACAAACAGAAGCTGGGGCATTCAATAAATTTTGGGAAAAACAAAAATGTAAGATGAATAAATACTCAAACATGAACAGAGGGCAATTGACACAAAGCTGATATGTGTGTGTGTGAGAGAGAGAGAGAGAATATTAGTACCAGCAGTATCCCAGAGACCCAAATTGACAGTCTGCCCATCAACATTCACATTGGCACTGAAATTATCAAACACAGTTGGAACATAATCCTGCCCACAAAATAAATAAAATTAAAAACCCAAATTAAAATTAAAAAAAAACTCTCAAAAAAAAACTCACTCAAAAATAATTAGACAGAAGAGAGAATAGCAACAATTAATAAAAAAAGAAAAAAAAAATACAGTGGGGAAAGTATTGCTGGTGTAGGAAATAAGAAGGCAAGTCTTGCCAACAGCTCCATCTCCAACTGTTACACATTTTATGAACTTTGTTGTTGTTGTTGATGTTGTTGTTGCCATCACATTCTTAGCACCCCTACTCCAATACTCACAAAAAATACCTTAATCAAGAAAATATATTTCCGATTCCCAAACCTTTTTCCAGTTTGATTTGATTTTGTATGAAATGAACCCTTTTTCAAGAATTTTTTTCCTTTTCTTGTCAATTTGATGTGTGTGAGGAAAAAAATTGATTCTTTATTTATGAAGGAGGAGGAAAGTAAAGATGAATGAATGACTTTAATTTGAGCTGTAAGCGAGGCAGAAAGAGGAAATATGAAAAGGAAGACTAGAAGAGGAAACTATTTAAAGGTGAAAGGTTTGAATTTTCCTTTTTTCCACGCGCCTTCACATTAATTTTGAGGTTATTGCCACTTTGACGTGCGTACTATTAAAAGATTGACGATTTGTCCTCGTATTAAAGGAACTCACACTATGACCTGCGTACTATGATTTTAATAAAAAAATGTCCAAGGATAACGATGATCCGTTAGAAATCTAACGGGTTGTTAGCATATGTTAAGAATTTAACAGATTTGCAATAACAAAAAATTAAATCTGACCCTGACTATGATATTATTGTCATAAAGTTCCAAAAAAATATTTATTATTTATATTTATGTTGGTCAATCCGTAGAAAAGAAAATAACAAAATTCCAAGATCTCATCCCCGTAACCTACCCCATCCTCACTTCCGACTGTCTACCCCTCCCTTCTCCGACCAACACCCCCACCTCCGACCGGGCTCCCCTTCTCTTCACTGTCACCGGCAACCATTTCGATTGGAAATCTTGAATTCGATTTCGTTTCACTATGTGTATGAAGATTGTTCATGCTTTGGAAACTAATCTGGGTTTTTTTTTTTATATTTGAAACCCAAATATGGGTATTGATTTTCGAGCTATGATTTTGTGTTTGTTTCAATTTTTTATTTGTGATTTTCGAGATCTAAGCTTCGATTTTCGATTATAGATCTTTGAATTTCGGCTGCAATCTTTGGGTACAAAGCAATTTCGAAATCAAAACCATGAACACATTAAAAACGAGATCGGAGTCTCGATTTTTGATTTTAAGCCTTTGCATTTGAAGGGATTTTTCGCTGCAAATCTCATTTATTTTAGGATTTTTCTGATTTTCGACCTCTGATTTTGCTTCACCATGATGGCATGATGAATTTGATTTTCCTGGTGGTTCGGGGGTGGTTTAGCCCGAAACAATGGTGGCATGGTGGTGCCAGTATATGGAGTCAAAATTGTTTTCGGACAAAGTGAGTATACCAATTTATTAATATAAAAAAATTCAAAAAAAAAATAAAATCTAAATAAATTTGGACCATTACAACATTAATATCATTATTAGGGTCACATTTGATTTTTTTTTTATTGCAAATCTATTAAATTCTTAACATATGCTGACAGCCTGTTAGATTTCTAACGGGTCATCGTTATCCTTGGGCACTTTGTTATTAAAACAATAGTACGCAGGTCATAGTGTGAGTTTCTTTAATACGAGGGCAAATCGCCAATCTTTTAATAGTACGCAGGTCAAAGTGGCAATAAACTCCATTAATTTTAGACAAAAACTTGTAAGAGAACATCATGACCCGTTTCATAGTAAAGACCATCGTTATAAAAGACGTTCGTCTAGGTCGCCCAGGCGCTAGGTGTTCATGAAACGCTAAGTCCCGCCTAGGATAATATAACTATTTCTGAATTCTCGGCTCCGCCTAAGTTCCGTCTAGACCCCGCCTAGGCGCTAGGCACTGCTGCGGCGTCTAACAACCGCCTAGTGCTTTGTAGAACCTTGGTAGAGAAGGGTCATTTTTGACCCATGACCCACAGGCCCAAAGAGATTTATTTTATTTTATTATATTATTATTTTTGGGTTTTTTTTTCGGTTTGTCAAAAGTAATAGTTACTATAACTAAATGTAACAAACGTGTTACTTATATGTAACAGTTTGTATACATAAAAGCAATACATATATACAGAAACGTAACTTTTTTTTTAATGTTTTATTCGTTTGCTTAAAAGTAATACTTATTACAACTAAAACGTAACGAACGTGTTACTTATATGTAACAGTGTTTATACATAATTGTAACACATATGTATAGAAAAAGTAATAATTCAACCATTTACATTTTTAGAGCTAAAAACACTTGATTACTATTATATGTAAAAGTATTACATTATCTATAGAAATATGTTATAATTTCTTTTATTAAAGTGTTACATTTACTTGTACAAACACAATTACATTAATGTATATGAGTTGTTCCTTTTCAAATGTTACTTTATTTCAAAAAATTAAATCAAAATACATAATATTTTACATTTTTGCAAAAGCACTATTACATTTCAGTATAAATGATAATTACATTTAGATATTGTTTGGGTTACACGTAATTATAGTTAGTATTACATTTGAAAAATGGGTAAAACGAGCTTTTGTTTTTGTAAAATAGGTGTTACGTTTACTTATGAACAATGTTACTTTATATGTATACAGTCATTACATTAAGTTATGGTAACTATTACTTTGGTAAACGACGGAAAAGCCAAAAAAAATTTATAAAACTCAAAAAAAAAAGCAAAAAAAAATGTTTTTGGGCCAATGGGTGGTTGCCACGTGGCAGGTTATGCCCCCATGGGTCATGGATGGTTCAATGGGTCGGGTGGGTCAAAAAACCCGACTCATAGAAGAGACGGATATATGTGTTCTCATGGGAGACTAGCTCTTACTTTTATGAATTGATCCCTCTGCGAGGAGCTTTTGTGCGAAATGGTCTTACATATGAGACTGATCTCAATGATAAGAGAGGAAATCAGGAAATGCGCTTGCCACGCCCTGCCCGGTGGCAAACCATTTACTCTCTCAACGAAATCCGTCTCATATGTGAAACTGTCTGACACGAGTTTTTGTCTTGAATTACCTTTTCGGTTTCAGCTTTTCTTTGAATTTCAAAATTGTTTTGAGTTCTCATAGGGCAACTCCAATGGTGGTCATTATCTCATAGGTATCAAAATCAAAATTTGATACCTATGAGGCACTATTCATATGGTATCAAAAACACCATCTCCAACAATAGGTACCAAATTTGAGCGATCAAATCATTTTTTATATTCATAACTTATATTACTCCTTTATCCTATCCTAAAAAAAAAAAAATTACGTTAGTACAAAGAAACTTTGAGAAATAAATTTCGGTTGATTTAATTATCTTAATAAATTATACAATTTGTTGATACACTATAATAAATAATATAAATAATAATTTTTAAATATTCATTATGATGAGTATATCAATCTAAAATTATTTGCACTAATAATTACAAAAAATAACGACATTTGTTTTGGGACAGAGTAGTAGTACTTTTACATGATATTTAATTTTAAAATATAATCATAGTTTGATAATATTTTTATCAAATTAAAATTTATAGAATATATAGTTATATAAAAATTCAAATAATTATAAATTAAAATTAAATTACAATATCTTAGAAAATACCTATTATTTTTTATATTTTCCTTTTATGAACTCTATATTGACCCGCTTCTACTATTAAATTTTTTGAAAGATGACATTCTTATTTGTTAATAAAACCAACAAGGGTTCATGTTACTGTTGAAAGTAAAATAGTATTACTACATTGAGGAACTTTTGTGGAAGGAAATGACAAGACTTGACATAAAGCAAAGCCACATGTTGACTATATCACTCACCTGCGTGTGTGTTATCCACTTGATAGTCTTTGGCAAGGTAGCAAATTTACTACCTTTGCTAAGACCAAGCCAAATTTTGATACCTCTATTTTTTACCATTGGAGATGTTAATACCTTGAGGTGAGTATCAAAATTTGTTTTGATACCCACCATTGGAGTTGCCCTTAGAATACTATAGTCTTCTTGCAATATTCAAACTTATATGAGTTTAATGTAAGCGCACTTTAGACATTTTATTGTATTGAAATCATTCTTGTGGTAGCCAAACAAACATTAGAATCACTTTTAGAGTTTTCAAAAATCATTTATCAATTATTTATAATCACATTTAAATAATCTATTAGTATATAAAGGCACAAGTGCCCTTAACACAATATATTTTCCTGCTCATTTTTAGAAGGCTATATTTGGAAACATATTTATTGAACTTAATAAATGACAACTTCCAAAAAACGGCTGATACAATGCAATTAATTGTGAGGTCAAACAATGAAATGAAATGGAAAGGTATTTATTTGATAACTATTTGGAAAAAGAAAACAACTCATTTCTGGATCATTAAATAGCATAAAAACTGTACCAGGTTTGTTGATCGAGTTAATTAAAATGCATAGAACTACAATTTCTATTAATGCGATTGTTACAAATAAATGATGATGATTATGAATAATTAAATAGAATATATGTTTTTTATGCATAGAAACTGTACCAGATTTATTGATTTTAGAAAAATGTCGATCCAGTCCAATAAATTTGTTCTTGGAAATCATCAATGCTTGAATTGAATAACGAGAGAGAAAATAGATCGTCGTTTAATTTAGCCGGAATAGGGTTTTCGGGTAGTGATCAATAAAGAAGAGAGACAGATAGAACAACGATATTGTTTTTAAGAAAGAGCAGCGGTGATGTTTTTAAGAGATGGAATATATAGAGCAGATGTGTAGGTGGACTTTGAACTTTGTTTTATGTGTTTGTTACTCCATATTTTATTTAGTTAATGGTTCATGAGTTACAATATTTTTATGATTAAAAATATATAAATTCATTTACATGAAATATTGTATTCAAAATTGTATTACGTATTATTTTATTTATTGTTATATGGGGGAAAAATATATTTTTATGGGTCAACATTAAATAAATATTTTGTTTTTTTTTATTTTTTCGATAATCACATTTTCTTCAAATGCTGGTGAAAGTGGGATTAATTTGACAATTTTGACTTTTATTTGAAGTTTAAAATGAGATGGACATATCATTTTATATATGATTTATTTTTTTTAGATATTATTTCAAAATATCTAATTCACATATTAAGATACAGAAAATAGCAGTTGCATCTCGATTGGTCAACTATTGTCAGAGAGTCTTTCAATTTCCATCTTGCATAAATCTGTTTGCTTCACAAGTTTTTAATTCAAACAATGATAACATTTGCTCCAATTCAATACTTCGATCTGTTACTAATGACAAATCACAAGCATATGATATTATATCTTTAACTCAATGAATATTTGTTTAATATTTTTTTGTTAACACGTTTACATAGATTAAGTTTTGGTTTTATCAACCCCGTTTTTGTTAGGTTGTATTATACGCAATGACAATCAACAAAAGTCAAGGCCAAACACTCACTCATTTTGTCTATTTCTAAAAAGACCTATTTTTAGGAATTGGTTATATATACACAGCCCCTATTTCCACAGCCCCCGTTAAATTACCAAAGTACCCCTATATATATATATAATTTTATTTTTTTTTCAATTTCACTCTCCCTCACGTTCGCTCCCTAACCCCTCTCTCTCTCTCGGTTTGAAACGACGTCTCTCTAACGTCTCTCTCACCGTCGTCGCTCACCGTCGGCGTCGTCTTTTCTCTCTCGCTCGCTCTGTTCTGTTCTTCTCTCTCACCTCTCTCTCTAACAGTAAAAAAAAAAAAAATTCGAAATTGAAATGGTGAAACTTAAAATACCCAAGACCGCCGCCCGGGACCGCCGCCGCACAACCGCCGCCCCACATCGCCGCCGGGACTAGCTCGTCTACAGCGCCTGTGAAAAAGGTAAGCAATTTTTAACCTTATTCTAATTTCTATATTCCCAAAGTACGCTGTATTTTTGAAATTGAAATTGGTGTGTCTCGTGTAACACCACTCGAGATGCATCTCGGGTGTGTTTACACGAGACAAGACTCGTATAAACCCACTCGAGATGCATCTCGAGTGGTGTTACACGAGATGTCATCTCGTGTAAACCCACTCGAGATGCATCTCGAGTGGTGTTACACGAGAAGGATCCTTCTGAATATTGTGAATTATCAGTCAGCATTGTGTTCATTTATTTAATATACTGTAACTGTCGCTAATGTATTGTCTCTTATTTGTGTTTTTTGTAGGCACGTGATCCTATGACCGTTTCAGCTAGAAAGAGGAAGGCTGAAGAGCGTTTGGAGAGAGGAGAAAACCGGAGCAAGGCTCGGAATGACGAGGATGCCACAGCTGATGATGAGCAGGAGGATAGGGAGGAGGAGGCGGCAGCAGCTGATGATGTTCAGGAGGAGGAGGAGGATAGTGATGATGAGGAGGAGGAGAGTGATAGTGATGATGGGGAGGAGGAGAGTGATAGTGATGATGGGGAGGAGGATGGGGAGGGGCAGGAGGGGGGGGCAGGATGATGATGAGGAGGAGGAGGAGGTGGAGGTGGGGGTGCAGGAGGAGGAGGATGATGAGGATGATGATGTAGTAGAGCCGCCTAGACCTCTGAGACACGGGAGGAGGCGGGGTCAGGATGCGCCACCATCATGGCAGCTTCAGAGGGACCCCGGTGGTGGGCCAGAGGATGTTTCACTGATGTACGGGTTCGGTGACCACCGAGTCAGACAGATTTGGGGTGACTCTACCACTGAGGGATTGGTGACTTTCCATACGAGACTCAGCATCTTGCACAGTAAGATTAGCATTAATGTGAAATGTTTTAAATATTGAAGTTATTTATACCACACACTCTAAATATTCCATTAATATCATCCTATGCTGCTTTTCTTGAGTACTGATAATATTTTTTGTTTCGATGATGAACAGGTTCAAGCGTGATGAGCAGCCGGTTGCTGATAGAGCCTGGCTGGCCCTCGTAGATGCATCTGGCCTCCAGCATCTGCATGATTCCGTCATTCATAGGCCTAACCATGCCCTCCTAACGGCATTTTGGAACGGTGTTCTCCTGAGACTAACTCGTTCCACATGCCGTGGGGGGAGATGACGATTACTTTACATGACAGTTTTCATATCCTGGGTATGTTTTATAAACATCGATTCGATACTCCATTCACAATTATATAACTGTCTACATATATTATATGAACTGTCTACATTCATCTCTTATACTAAAATGTGTTATTGCATCTTCAATTTACAGGTATCAGGATTGATGGTGGAGTTGTTCGCTATACGGATCCAGCGCCTGACGTATCTGGCATCTCTAGACACCTCCAGTTGAGCGGCACTGGTTATTTATTGAGGGATGTCAGGCGTCTATTACTCAGCGTAGAGGCGGCATGACAGATGCCCATCGTGCGTCCGCGTATATCCTGCACCTATTGGGTTGCACGATGTTCGTGGACAAGAGCGGGGATAAGGTGCCCGCAGCCTACCTGCCCCTGTGCATGGATCTAGCCAGCCTCCCCACTCTTTCCTGGGGATCAGCCATTTGGCATATATGTACCGAGAGTTGGGGAAGGCGTCCAGATCCTGATGCAAGCAGATGGGCGGTTGTGCGGCTCTCCTAGAGGTACATCTTACTCTATTCACTATCTTTTTACTGTCTACTCCCCCCCCTGTTATTAAATGTTGCATTTGAGTAGTATTTAATACTTTTTTACATACATCTCAGGCCTGGATACGAGTACTTTCCGGGTTTTCGGCGAGTTACTGACCCCCATTGGCAGCAGGGGCAGCCGAGAGCCCGTAGATGGTCTCGTGATGATTCGGCTGGGAGGACGTTCGATCATCTTGTGCAGTATCGCCGCATTCTTGACAGGATGGGGGCTGACAGTGTGAGTTATTCATATTAAAACTATTATACGTTTTTGTGTCGTCCTTCCGATATTCTGTTGACTTTGCCTAACAATGTCTACTCACAGGTTATTTGGACTCCTTATGGGACCGGGTCGGACGCGATACTGCCTGTTTCATACTACAGGGGTGTTATACGCTTTTGTGACATCACAGAGGCGTATATGCCTGATCGTGTGACTAGGCAGTTCGGGTACCAGCAGAGGATCCCAGACTGCCCCCCATGGCGACCGAGAGTTATGCGTTTTGGCAAAGGGTCAGAAGGGGTACCAGAAGCGTTACGGTGACGGAGATCAGGTTTGGCAGGAGTGGGTGGCTTTTGGCATGGCGGAGTTTAGGGCCGATGTCCGTTGGGGGCCACTATTTACTGGAGATCATCCCGTGGCTGTTCCCTTCGTGACTCCAGATTATATGTCTTGGTTTAGGGCTAGGAGTCATGTTCGGATAGGTAATCCGATACACGATCCACACCGGTGACATTCCACCTCCCCCACCTGATATTCCACCGCAGCCTTCTGTCGCAGGGATTGCGGAGTTGCGAGCTATCATACTTCCATTTTTGTCGGATCCCAGTGCCCCGAGCACTGGCTAGTTGGTCTTAGACGGGCCGGTGAGATTTAGGACTTCCACCGCAGCCTTAGGATTTTATTTTATTTTTGCTTTTCATTGTATTGTAATGGACACATTTTATTCTAGTTTTATTGACACCTCTACTAGTTTGTTAATATGATTGGTATTTTTATTTTAGTTATCGTTTGAAATCCCCCTCCCGATTCAATAGTTTATTCTAGTGTTTCGTAAAAAACCCCCTCCCCCCCCCCCCCGATTCAATAGTTTTGTTGTTGTTGTTGCTGTTGTGTTGTTGCTTTTGTGTTGTTGCTGGTGTAAGACTACTGATGTATCTCGTGTAAACACACACGAGATGTGTCTCGTGTGTAAACCCTAAAAACCCTAATAATGTCACAAATTTCTAACTCGATTTCCGTTTGGATTTTGAGGAAAGTGATACTAATGAAAAACACTTAAATGTCATCTAGAGCCTAGAAAAAATAAAAAATAAAATAAACTACGTGGTCGTATACCATTTTCACAACATCGGGACATTTTCCTTAAAACCCTAATATGTCACAAATTTCTAACTCGATTTCCGTTTGGATTTTGAGGAAAGTGATACTAATGAAAAACACTTAAATGTCATCTAGAGACTAGAAAAAAAATAAAAAAAAAATAAACTACGTGGTCGTATACCATTTTCACAACATCGGGACATTTTCCTTAAAACCCTAAAAACCCTAATAATGTCACAAATTTCTAACTCGATTTCCGTTTGGATTTTGAGGAAAGTGATACTAATGAAAAACACTTTAAATGTCATCTAGAGCCTAGAAAAAAAATAAAAAAAAATAAACAACTTGTCATTTGGAGTTTATGACATCTCGTGTAGTTATACACGAGATGGTCATGTTAATCTCGTGTAGGTATACACGAGATGTTAAAAATTCCATAAACTTTTTCCGCGCGACCATTGCATGAATTTGACGATTAAACCCTACTAAAACACACCCATTCTGAACAGAAACCACACAATAGCCCTTTATCATTCAAAAATTCAATCTTTAAGTTCATAACATGGATTACTCACATAATAACATGGATTCCTCACATAATTCTCCACAAAATTCTTATGATTGTATTGACCTTGATATGATAGATTTTCTCGTTGATGAAGAAGAAGAAATCTTACAAAATATTCCTCCACATCAACATTCTCCAAGTTTCAATGATCCTAGCTTCGATGAAGTAAGTTTTTTGATGTTTTTTGTGTATTGTGATCAAAATCACAAAATAAAAATCTCATCTTGTTTTAAAAATCCCATCTTGTTTTAAAAATCCCATCTTGAATTAAATCACATGATATTTATTTATACAATCTTCAAATACAATGACAATAACAATGAAATATCAGATCATATTCCAGTTTTCAATATTTTTTTTCAATCTGTACAGGGAGTATCTCGTGTAAGTCTACACGAGTTGCATCTCGTGTATACATACACGAGATGAAACTCGTGTATACTTACACGAGATATATGTATACTGGGGCTTTGAAACTGACTTTTCATTCTCGTATTTTGCAGGGTCCATTCCTGGATACAGTGATGAATTCACGACATCAGAAAATTTCAAACTCGGGATGCGCTTCTTGCACATGTACGGGAAATAGCGAGGGGTCGAAATATACACCTAGTATACACAGCTCGAGGAATAGACGTGGAAATAAACTAGCATATGCTTACATCACATGTCATTTTGGTGGACAACACAGGGCCGGAAGATCAAATAACATTAGGAAGACTAGTACAAGAAAAGAGATTGCAGTTTTAAACTATAACGCCACAGAGAGGGGTGTTGATGGGTCATGGGGTTATGTTGTGAGGAATGGCATACATAATCATGCCTTTCCTTTGTACCCGGAAGGTTTTCCTCTCGGGAAATTGACACCTGGGGAATATGACGCTGTGTGTACCGCAGTGAATGTTCAGTGCGTCCAAATGACATTGTGGCAATGCTAAAGATGCAGGATGAGAAGAACGTGAGCACTCCGATGCACGTCCGGAATGCCGTGTCAAAATATAGAGAAGGGGAACGACAAGGGAGGAACCCGCTACAACAATTCCTTAAGTTACTCAGTGATAATGAATATACTAGCTACACGAGGGAAGACGCTGAGACTGGCATGATCGAAAGACATATTCTTCTCTCACCCATTAGCAATGAAGATTCTGAACTGTTTTCCATATGTTGTACAGGGTGACTGCACTCACAACACCAACTGCTACGGACTGTACTACTTGCAGTTTGTAGGTTTTACTTCCACCGGGCATAATTTCACAATAGCGTCTGCGTTCCTCAGGCATCAGAGTACGGGTGATTACGAATGGGCATTGAAACAATTTGCATAGTCTGTTTACACTCCCCGGTGCCTACAGTTTTTGTCACTGATCGTGAGTTGGGTTTCATCAGCGCTCTCCGTACAGTTTTCCCCACACCGCACATTCTTGTGTCGGAGGCATATCGAAATGAATGTTAGAAGGAAAGGGTTGGAGCATACAGGTAGCGAGGACTTCGCAGAATCATTCATGAGGACGTTCAATTATGCAATCTCAGCCCCTAACCCCGACGAATGGGACTTACGTTGGGCAGAGCTTCGTGACCGTTTCAGATCTTATCCTGCACTATTGGATTACCTCCGCGAGACATGGCTTAATTTGTACTCTCATAATATTCTGTCCATGCACACGGATGTGTTAACACACTTCGGGGACCCATACCACAAACAGGACTGAGGGTGAGCATAACAGGTTGAAGAAGGCATTGGGGAGTGCTTCTTCTACTTTTGACACACTGTTTTAAAAAGGCTCATAAAATCATAGATATCCAGCTAAAAACTATCAAACAGGGTATGAATAGATCAAGGACCAGATATCCAATTGATTTGAGGACCCGCAATCTATATCGCAACATATTCACTAGAGTGTCAACGGTAGCCTTTCGCATTATCAGACAAGAGCATGATCGAATTCAGAAAATCAAGCAGCGTCATAATGGGGGTTATGTAATCACTGAGGCTGCCTGCGGATGTTACTACAGGCGGACACATGGACTTCCATGTAGTCATGAGATTGCACAGATAGAGGAGTGTCAGGGGACGGATTGAGCTGTCCACGATTCATGAGTTTTGGAAGAAGTTGGACATTGAAGTAGACAACCCTTCATCTAAGGAGCCTGAACTGGTAAGGAGACAGTTATTCAAAACGATGGAGCGGGATCATATTTCAAAGCCGAATGAACCCCGCGGCCGGAAGTTCCAGAGAACTGTCAGATTGGGAGCATACTAACAAATTTTTTGGGAGTCCCCGCTCCACAAACTCAACTGGCAAAGGGTATATATCTTCATTCAATTATGTCTCAAATTTTTTGCTGTTGTATTGTTGCTGTTGTGCTGTTGTGTTGCTGCTACTGTTAACTGCTGCTGATGTGTCTCGTGTAAATAAACACGAGACATATCTCGTGTTGTATTACACGAGACTTGTCACGTGTAATACAACACGAGATATGTTTCGTGTTTACTTACACGAGACACATCAGCAGCAGCATCAATTTTTTTTAACACTTTCAAACAACAGTATGAATGCTTCTCACTCTTTTTTCTTTGCCCTATTTCAGGTCTAGATGTGCATTCATTGCATCAACCCAAGCGAGTTCGGAGTCCACCCGCAAACGGAAATCACCTTCAGGACCCACACCATCTACCCCTGCTAGTACTACTACGTTCATCCACCAGTAGCTCCTTCCGGTCGTGGGAGAGGACGGGGTCGAGGCCGAGGTCGAGGTCGAGGACGAGGACGGGATCAGGGTCAGGGTCGTGGAGAGGGAAATGGACAAACCCAATTATACTAGTTTATACAGCTCCCGTATGTAGAGTCTTTTCCGCCTTTCATTACCCCGCGTATTGGAGGCATCATAGATGTGGCATCAGATGGACATTGTGGCTATAGAGCCGTAGCAGCACAGGTATACGGAGATGAGGAGAAGTGGGCTGAAGTGCGCACAGAATGTTACAATGAGGTGCTTGCTCGCCAAGACCTTTACGAAAGAGTTCTACCTTGGATATCGGTAAGAGAACTCTTACGTAAGATTGCTTGCTATAGCCGGACGGCGCCCAGTGATTATTGGATGGAGCTCCCAGATCTTGGGCACATCATTGCCACGAGGTATAATGTGGCGTTCATTTCTTACTCGACTAGCGGGTGTATGTTATGCCTTCCAGTGACTGCACCAGTACAAACACCGGTGAACACAGTTGTGGGGGACAAGTCAATGGAAACCATTTTATAGCGGTATTGAACTTAATTGTCTCATCTATATTAGTTATATTTAGTTGTCTTACTTATATTCATTATATTTCATTGTCTTGTATTTAACTGTTTATTACTTTTGCAGCTGCGCATGTTAGGCAATGATTACCCAAATACCACCACCACCAAACTTTATCGGAACCGCTGTGATCCAGCCGCAAGCCAAATACTCCTCCCATACCAAGATAGGATAGCAGAGTTCAGTCAACTCTATGAGGAGGATACGATGCAAGAAGACAAAGAAGATTACATATAGGATAGTATATGTGTAATGGTTTTTGATTTATCCAGTTTGTATGAATGTTTGAATTATATGCTTATCCTTGTTAACACTTTCATTTCGTATACAATTAGGCGATAGTATATGTGTAATGGTCTATTGATGTTTGTGGAGATGTCCTATTTGAGAATCAAATTTCATTCCAAGTTATGTTTATTGTTGGCTTTTGCAGTTGCGGTTCTCATCTCGTGTGTACTTACACGAGATGTATCTCGTGTATATGTACACGAGATGTAAGCTCTAATCTCGTGTAAGTATACACGAGACGTGCAAGGGCAGCGATGGAATTAAATGGGCTGTGTATTTACGGGGCTGTGTATATA
>JAOWBW010001048.1:352332-471924 GCA_026119855.1 Campanula takesimana
AAGGCGCGCGCCCCCCATAGGGGGTGTGGGGAGCGCGCTTCCCACCTCCAGAATCTCAGATTTTGCCAACTTTCCCTCCTTTTCTGATTTGTAACCCCAAGGCCATTATGCCTTGGCTTGATCCGGGGAATGGCCATCTTTGTGACCACAAACACACTCCCTACACCTATAAATACCTCACCATTCCTCCATGGAAAGGGGGAAGGATTTTTGACTCAAAAACACCCAAAAACATACAAAAGTTCATTTTCAAGAGTGGTTACTATAGACAAATTGGTTCTTCCCCATTCAAGCAACAAGGTACAATGTTTATTCTTTTCTTCTAAACTCTTAATCTTATTTGCTTTCTTCATCCTTCATCTCTTCTAAATGTGTATGCAATCTCCATAAACGGAATACAACCAAAAGGCCACTTCACTATTGAAGTTTGGCCAAGGTTACATTCCAACATTCCAACTCTACTTTAATTTCTCCATTTCATATTAATGTAATTGTTAGAATAGTTCAACATGTAATCTTTAGCATAAATTAAATCAATAAAATCATTTATCTTTTTATTTCCCCTTTCTTTTTCATTTTAATTGTTAGCACTTTTTATTGAAGGACATTTAGCATTAGAACACCAAAAGTAGCAAGACCCGCGTAAGCGGGGCGGAGTGGGTGTTTAAGTACTTCCCACTCCGTCACCTAACCCCCGAACCCTTTCTCTCCCGAATCTCTGGTTTTCGTACATAAACTTGGCTCTTTCTTAAGGTTTTCTCGCGTTCCTCTAAAACGTGGGTGGCGACTCTTAAAATCAAGTAGACATCCTAGGATAATTCACGCGCTCTAGCCAAGCCGTGCTTCCCCGGGGTATCTACACTATCCACATTTCAGCCTTTTTCACATCAGGCTCTCCATTGTACTCTATCGGTTTCATCTTCAAGAACTGTTCCAACCCATACCGTGGAGGTGGTGCTTGTTCCCCTCTCGGCCTCTGGTCATGAATAGCTTTCATAGCCGCTTCGAACATACCCTGAAACATCATACGGTTCTCTTCCCGTGCCTCCTCATGATTCGAAGCCCCAATGTGACCTTCACCACTCCTTGTTCCAACCATTTTGAATAAGTAACTGCATAAAACACTCATCGTTACTCACTCCGAACACAACTACCCTCTTAGGTCATTCTAGCCCACCTATAATTAAACTTAGAGCTAAACCATAGCTCTGATACCAACTGTCGCGACCCCGACCCTACGGGCCGGGAACTCGCGAGCTGGACGTCGACTTAATAATTAAAACACCAAAATAGAGAAGATAAAAATTCCTTTTTAATACAAAAGATGTGATACACGGTTTTGGAAATCCATTCTTAACAACAATATTTTACAACTAGTATAATCTCTACAAGCTTACACCAAAATACAAACTATTACAACTCTTAATGACGTCTCAGTTTGGTAATACTATCCCAAAGGTTATACATTTAAGTAATGCAAACCGAACAACAACCTGCCCAAAAGTCACGAACACTCTCGACGTCCTTCTCGTGATCAGCGAGTCCTATCACTTTCCTCCTGGGGAGGGGGGTTAAGGAAAACAAGGATAAAAAGAAAGGGGGGGGGTGAGATAAATCTCAATAAGCCACTTATGCAACTATATGACATGATAATATGCAATGAACAATAATAATTCTCATATAGCACTTAGCAATTAACAGTTAACAGATAGCACCGGAAATAAACAAGTAACAAAGGATATAAGACAAGGTTTCACCACACGGATAGAACAATCACTGCGCAGCTTCAACCAATCAACCATAGCAGCATAAACAGCTGAAGAAAACCCCGTCCGGTACCGGAACCATGTAACAATAGTAACCAGGGGAAAATGACACAAAGTCATAACCCAAAACGAACTAGCTAGAATAATCACTCAAGGGAGCTAGCTCATTTCAACCAAGGCCAATCTGGAGGAGGAAATAAGGACCACTGGTCGATACTATCCTGGACTTGGCTCGTGCCATTATAATATTCCCCATTGCCTGACTCGAACACAAGTACCAGCTGGACTTTCAAATAAAGGCTAAGTAATAAATACTAGCTTGATAAACAACCAAAGATTCCAAAGTAGGGAATCAATCCAGATAATCACCAAAAAGATGAACCAATCCAACAACACATCTAAAAGATATTCCAACATTCCCAAACAATAATTAGTCAAATTCCATAACACGTTTGTTCACAAAGGAACCTTTTTCAAACACTAGAGTGTTCCACAATGACCATTTAAATCAACTAGAGTAGTACCCAAAACCCTAGCCTAAGAACACACCCTAGTCTTAATCAAACCAAAGGAGATTCCATGAAATTAGAGGCGGGCGGGCGCTCACCAAGGATCGGGCGGCCGCTCGGCAGGCCAGGCGGGCGCTCGTAAGGTACCAAGCGGGCGCTCCAGCAGCCAGAAAAATTGGCCTTGGAAAACAATTCAAGCGGACGCTCAAAAAGGCTAGCGGGCGGGCGCCCGGCTCACCCCAGGCGGGCACTCTGCCTGCGATCTGGGTAGAAATCAGACCTGGGTTTGTTCTAAAACCCAAACATTCACAACCCAAACCAAACTAACACCTCTAGCTTGTGAAATGAAGCCTAAGAATGACTTATAAGTCTAGGAAAGACTTCTATAACAACACCCACCACTTCTACCAAGATCTAAACCCAACATAAATTTATCACAAATCAACCAAAAATAGCAATAAATTCCAAACTCATCCAAGAAGCAATATATAGCAATCATAGCATCATACAAGCTTAGAATGAACATTTTTAGCATAAATGGGGGAAAAGCAACTTACTTGGAAAATTATGAATGAGACGGAATTCGCTCTTTCTTTGCTACAAACGATCCTAACCACGATCTGAGCATTTTATTTAAAAGGAGTATTAAGGAATGATGAATAAATGACTACCCAAAAGAAAGAAAAAAGGAGGAGTTCTTACCTTTCTTCAACAATGGGGAGAGAGGGAGAAATCACTAGGTGTGTGTGTGTGGAGGGAGGTGAGGGAGTATGCAGGGGGTGAGGGAGGGGGAGAGAGTAGTTAGGATATTTAAAAAGTTTCAATTAAGCCCCTCTACTTCTACCTTGAACACATAAACCCAAACCAACATTCCACAAATCACACTAAGGCCCCTAACTTCACATTTAGCACAATTGATCAAGTAAAATGCTAAGCATGAAATTTATGAAACACAAAATGCACACATAAATAATATTTAAGACCAAGAAAATAGATACGGGTTTTCGAGTCGCGACAGTGCGGCCGCCCAGAACCAGGTGTGCGGTCGCCCAAACTTGTGCGGCCGCCCAACCTGTTTTGTGCGGTCGCCCAAAGGGGTCCAGTCAGCCTTAATATCCAATGTAGTCCTTTAAGATTCGTTCTATTGTGTGTGATCCTTTAAGATTACACTAAGTTGGCAATGGGTATCACCCCATAAGATATGATTAGATTCTAGCAAATTGTCATACCTACCCAATTAGAGTAACTATATAAGTTCGTATCCTTTATAGAACATATTACAATCTCTTTGTTTCACAATGTCTATTGAACGTAAGCCATGGTCAATGGTTAACTTACAATGTTCAATGCTTTCTCGATTCCGAACGTATTGATAGTACAAATCTTATTTGAGCACGGCCATGCATTTCATCAATACCGTTCTTCGAGTGGCCAAGCTTGACATCTCTCTTTACGAGGAACAAATCCCATCTTGACTTATTACCTTTCCCTACATGATTCCGATTACGCCAATCATATTCTTTATAGCTACCCGATTAGGGGTAACGTTTGAATATGTCAAACGTAATGTTCATCAAGTGGAAGACTGTAATAATCTCAGGTCTAAAGATTCCAGTAATATAACTATATGAGACTTAATTATGACATTGTGACCATGACATAAATCTCATACGGGTCAGTCCAGTATTTGTTCTCCAACAAATACCCACAAGTTTAATTGTATCCCATACACCATAATCATCACATGATTATCTATTAAACTTATACTAACAATTAAACATAATTATCAGGGACGGGGATTATTATAATAAACATGCAAAGGATATAATAATCAAACATTCAATATCTTTATTAAAACATAATCAATAGATAACATTAATCGTTCTCTTAACATGCCTAGAGCATACAACACCAACAATCTCCCACTTGCACTAGGCCTAATTAATGTATCGAATACCCATAGACCTAACATGACCTTCATGCTTTGCTTGAGGAATACCCTTTGTCAATGGGTCGGTAATGTTATCATCAGTCGGTACTCTGCATATATTCACGTCTCCTCTATCAACGATCTCTCGAATGATATGAAAATGTCTAAGTATGTGTTTGGATTTCTGATGTGATCTTGGTTCCTTTGCTTGAGCAATAGCACCATTATTATCACAATAAAGGTCTATTGGGTTAGCAATGCTAGGAACCACCTTAAGTTCACCAATGAACTTCTTGATCCAAACAGCCTCTTTTGCAGCATCGGATGCAGCAATATACTCAGCTTCTGTTGTAGAATCTGCGACGGTACTTTGCTTAGAACTCTTCCAGCTAACAGCACCTCCATTTAGCACAAATACAAATCCAGATTGCGATCTTGAATCATCCTTGTCGGTTTGGAAGCTTGCATCTGTGTAACCACTTACAACAAGATCATCTTCCTTTCCTCCATACACCAAGAACGAATCTTTTGTCCTTCTTAAGTACTTAAGAATCGTCTTGACTGCAATCCAGTGACTCTCACCAGGATCTGATTGGTATCTACTCGTCATGCTCAAAGCATACGAGACATCAGGTCTAGTACATATCATGGCATACATGATTGATCCAATTGCAGAAGCATATGGAATCCCAATCATTCTCTTACACTCATCAGTCGTCTTAGGACACTGATTCTTGCTTAGAGTTATGCCATGGCCTACTGGCAAATTTCCTCTCTTAGAGTTTTCCATGCGGAATCTCTTAAGGACTTTGTCAATATATGTATCTTGACTCAAACCAATCAATTTCTTAGATCTATCATGATAGATTCTAATGCCAAGGATATAAGTGGCTTCTCCCATATCTTTCATTGAGAAACACTTTCCTAACCAAGTCTTTACAGACTGCAATGCAGGAATGTCGTTTCCAACAAAGGATAAAGGAAGATCAGTTTGACTCATCATGGAATGGACCATATCCAATAAAGTCCTATTTCTCCGCTCAGATACACCATTCCATTGTGGTGTTCCGGGTGGAGTTAATTGTGAAACAATTCCACAATCTTTCAGATGATTGTCAAACTCTTGGCTTAAATATTCTCCACCACGATCTGATCGAAGTGCTTTAATAGTTTTGCCAAGTTGATTTTGTACTTCATTTTGAAATATTTTAAATATCTCAAAAGACTCACTTTTATGTTTCATTAAGTAGACATAGCCATATCTACTAAAATCATCAGTAAAAGTTATGAAGTATTGATATCCTCCCCTAGCACTGCTGCTCATTGGTCCACACACATCAGTATGTATGAGTCCCAATAAGTCACTAGCCCTTTCACTACTCTTAGTAAAAGGTGTCTTTGTCATCTTTCCAAGTAAACAAGACTCACAAGTTTCATATGATTCAAAATCATGTGAATCTAAAAGTCCGTCCCCATAGAGTTTTGAGATACGCTTCTCATTTATATGACCAAAACGGCAATGCCACAAATAAGTATGATTTACATCATTAGGTTTGGATTTCTTATTAACATTATAGACATTCTCATTATTCGCATTCTCAACGTCAAGAATATAAAGGCCATTAAATGAACATGCAGTACAATAAAGCATATCATTTAAATAAATAGAAAACTTCTTATTCTCAATAAGAAACTTAAAACCTTCATTATCCAAACAAGAAATTGAAATAATATTTCTACTTAAATCCGGAACGTAATAACAATTGTTCAAAACAAGAATTAATCTGCTAGGTAAAATGACATCATATGTTCCTACGGCTAATGCAGCAACTCTTGCTCCATTCCCCACACGTAGGTCCACTTCGCCATCTTTAAGTAGCCTTCTATTCCTTAGTCCCTGCACATTTAAACAAATGTGAGATCCACATCCGGTATCTAATACCCAGGAGCTAGAGGTAGAAAGAAGAACATCTATAACATAAATACCTGAAGTAGAGGCGGTCCCACTGCTCTTCTTCTTCTTCATCTCTTCCTTGTAAACCTTGCAATTCCGTTTCCAATGACCAATCTCATTGCAGTGGAAACAAATTGCATCCTTTTGGGAAGCAGGTTTAGCCACATTAGCATTAGCAACAATTGCCTTGCCAATCTTGGGTTTGACAACCTTTGCCTTACCCTTTCCTTTGCCTTTCTGGCCCTTTCTTTCCTTAGACACTATGAGCACGGGGGCGGTCTCTTTACCGATTTTCTTTTCTGCCTGCTTTAGCATCCCATGCAATTCAGACATCGACTTATCCATCCCATGCATATTAAAGTTCATTACGAACTGGTTATAGCTTTTGGGCAATGAATTAAGAATAAAATCGGTGGCCAACTCAATATCAATGGGATGGCCTAGTCTCTCTAGTTGCTCAAAGTAAGCCTTCATCTTCAAAACATGAGGGCTTACAGACTGTACTTCGCTCATCTTGCATGAGACCAGGGTAGCTATGGTGTTGAACCTTTCTTGCCTTGCCTGCTCTTGAAACATATCTTTTAGTTCAATAGCTAAATCATATGCTTCCAAGTGTTTAAGAGTCTTCTAAAGCTCAGAACATATGGCAGCAAGCATGAGACAACCCACCTCACGAGAATCACTTTTGTGTTTCTTGTAGGCGTTTTTCTCATCCTTGGGTGCATTAGCAGCAGGTTCATCTTCAGGAACGGGCTCATCAAGAATATAGAGCTTGTCCTCATGCTTTAGAACAATTCTAAAGCTACGGATCCAATCCGTGTAGTTAGCTCCATTTTCTTGAAGTTTTTCCTTCTCAAGGATAGATCGCAATGATAATTTGTACTTTGAGCCATTATCTACAATTATGCAAACATATATTTAAATATAAGTACCAACTTAGTTTTAAAGATATTACATATATTAGTATTTTACAAATACTCCCACTGAATTATATAACCTTCATATACATCCAATGTATAATATAATTTAAATGGGCTAAGATCCATCTTTAATTTAATTTCAAGTCCGCTTTGGCGATACTGCTCAAAATCAAATTAATTAGGTAGACAACTCCTTGTCAATCATATCATATATGACTCTTAGATCTTTTATGAGATTTTAGACATCATATGTCTGACATGTTTTAATCTCATCTGTGCCTTAGGCCCAAAACTTTGTCTTTTGATAGCCTAATTAAGTTAAACCATTTTAAACGTATAGGAATCACTTTTTCCTCATCTTGCTCATAGATGAATATAATTAATGCACCTCACTTTGGCAGACCCACATAAAACTACCCATGTACTCACAAGTGTTTTAATCATGGATTGGCACGGAACTTAAATTTTAATGAAGGTTCACAACATATAGCATATAACACATTTATGATCACATAAGATAAACATGTTACATATCAAGTTTAGTCACTAAATTAATCTCCATTAATTTAAGCATGATATTATGTGTCATTAGTTTCTCTATAATTATGAGGATGAGACTATTTCAACTTTGGTTATTATCTCCAAATCAAGACAACAAGAGGTGCGGCCGAAACTAAGCCATAAGGCATCCACAATTCCGTACTAATTCAACAAACCAAGAAAGTAGTCCATGTGGCCGAAACTAAGCAATAGATGGTCTCGATGAACGTAGGCCAATTGCATCGACAATTCCACATGGATCTCCAATCTTTGAATCAAGAACTTTGTTTCTCAATTTTAACAATTATGAACTCTTCATAATTCTAACTTCGTTTTATCTTTGAAACTTTGATTGCGATCAAGTTTGGGAAACACAATCTCGATGAACGTAGATTAGCCATCCAAACCTTGAACCAATCTTAGAATCACAAGATCAAAACAAATAGGAAAATCAAACCCCAAGATCCACACCCAAACCACTGCCCAAAACCCATTCCAGATCAGCAGGTCTGGCCTGGTCTTGTCACTGGTCCGGTCGGACCCCATCAAAATTCCAGATTCTGACTCTGATCGAAATCAAAGTCCAGAATTCTGACAAACTGTGCGGCCGCCCAAGAAAAACTGTGCGGTCGCCCAAAAATGTGCGCCCGCCAAAAGTTTTTTTGTGCGGTCGCACAGTAGCATCAGAATGAATTTTTAAAGTTCAAAAATTTGTCTCAAAATTGTTTTTCCCCGATTCGATTAGGATTTGGTGTTCTTGATGATCCAATCATCATGAACATCACATCCTTGAATGAACAATTCATTCATGAATCTCTTAGATCATCAAAACTTTGATCAAATCAAAAATTGATGATCCAAACAATTTTTAAATCCAACATAATTTTATTGAGATTGAATAGTGCGATTAAAGTTTATAAAACAGTAAACCACATAAACGCATATAACACATAAACATCATAATCCAATATTCATATCATGCTAGACACATAAACAATTTATACACATAGAACATGATTATGTATTGAAATAATCAACATGAACGGGGCTCTGATACCACTGTTGGGTTTCGTAGTCACATGCGCAGCGGAATTAAGCATTAAAATTTAATGAAACCCAAAGCCCATAGATCCATTCATGTGATTAAGTCAAATACATCTACAATGAATACTAGAATACTAACCCTTGAAGCGTCTCCTTAGCAACCTTGAATTCTGTGAAGCTTTTTGAAACTTGATCACGAACAAGATCACGAACTTGAAGATGATAAGCGTCACCCTCTAATGGTATCCACACCACGAACGAATGTCAAGAATCACTTGATCTTGGTTGCTAGACCACAAAGAACTATATGGAATAATATTTGTGTTCTTGTTCTTCACTATGGAGATCTTAGAACAAGAATAAAACTCTCTCAAATTCTTTGGAGACTTGCACAAAAGCTAGGGTTGAGTTCTGGCCGAATTTGGCTGTTTATATACAAGTTAGACCTATTCCAAATAGGAAACTTGTGTCTAAACCCGTCCAAAATCCTTTTCCTAATTAAATCAGGAAGTCTGTCCCGACAGCACTGTGCGGCCGCCCAAAACCAGGTGTGCGGTCGCCCAAACTTGTGCGGCCGCCCAACCTGTTTTGTACGGTCGCCCAAAGGGGTCCAGTCAGCCTTAATATCCAATATATTCCTTTAAGATTCGTTCTATTGTGTGTGATCCTTTAGGATTACACTAAGTTGGCAATGAGTATCACCCCATAAGATATGATTAGATTCTAGCAAATCGTCATACCTACCCAATTAGAGTAACTATAAAAGTTCGTATCCTTTATAGAACATATTACAATCTCTTTGTTTCACGATGTCTATTGAACGTAAGCCATGGTCAATGGTCAACTTACAATGTCCAATGCTTTCTCGATTCCGAACGTATTGATAGTACAAATCTTATTTGAGCACGACCATGCATTTCATCAATACCGTTCTTCGAGTGGCCAAGCTTGACATCTCTCTTTACGAGGAACAAATCCCATCTTGACTTATTACCTTTCCCTACATGATTCCGGTTACGCCAATCATATTCTTTATAGCTACCCGGTTAGGGGTAACGTTTGAATATGTCAAACGTAATGTTCATCAAGTGGAAGACTGTAATAATCTCATGTCTAAAGATTCCAGTAATATAACTATATGAGACTTAATTATGACATTGTGACCATGACATAAATCTCATACGGGCCAGTCCAGTATTTGTTCTCCAACAAATACCCACAAGTTTAATTGTATCCGATACACCATAATCATCACATGATTATCTATTAAACTTATACTAACAATTAAACATAATTATCAGGGACGGGGATTATTATAATAAACATGCAAAGGATATAATAATCAAAGATTCAATATCTTTATTAAAACATAATCAATAGATAACATTAATCGTTCTCTTAACGTGCCTAGAGCATACAACACCAACAGTTGTTTCATAGCCGTGCTTAGAGTGCTTAGAAGAATGTTTCTAGCTTTCCCATCATTTGCAACTCTTCTTGTTTCTTCCTCAGTCCATTCTTCCTTTGGTTTTAGAACTGTAGGTTGAGCAGCGTCGGTGCGTGGATTTGGATTCGCCTTAACCGGAATGTAAGGTCCATAAACTACGGTGTCATGGAGCCTTTCGTCGATAGAGTTGAGATGGGTCAATATGCTGAATTTCCACACGTCAAAATGATCTTCATCAAAGACTGGAACGTGAGTGTAGTTTGCAGTTGCCATAGGTTTTGAGTTTACCATTTAGAATCGGCACCCAAGCTGTTAAGCTTGAAAAACGAAAATGTTTTATAAAGGTGTTTGCTCTGATACCACTTGTTGGTACCAAAGGGCAACAAGGGTATGAAAAATAGCTAGAGGGGGGGGGTGAATAGCTGTTTTAAAATTCTTTTCGTACCCTTGATAAACTCAATTGCAAATGCGCACTTTATCAAATAAGCGTTATGAAATGCGCCTAAGTGAGTGAGTGAAATGCACAGCGAAATTTAGTTAAGTAAATAGGCGCAAAGTATGATAAAGGGGGCGCACACACACTCTAAATATTTTGGCTCAAAGTGGGTGAAATAAGGAATTATGACAAATGATATAACAAACACAACACAATTCAATCCAATCAATCTACAATGACTGAACAAGCAAATAGTGAGTAAAGATAATAACTTGAAAGTAAATGACAAGTAATTAGTACGCGCTATTTGGAGAGGTTCGATCAATGAAAGATCTACGTCCTCTACCAAGATGGTTAGTCTTGGATTTCTAATGGAGATCTTATATTATGAGAGAGTGTTACAAATTACAATCGTTTGAGCTTATACACTAACTCAAGAACTAATATTCTATGAAAGAACAAATCCAAAACAATAACCGGTGTATCTCTTAAAGAAAGATCTAAGTGATCAAACTTAAAGAGGTGCGAGTGTGATTTTAGATTTAAGGCTCTTTAGATCTTTATGATTTAGAGCACAATAAAACTAAAATGTTTTTGCTTAAGGATCTGGGCTAAGGATGAAGGTATGAAGATGTTCTTGAGAATTCTGGAAAAACAAAGGCAATCTTCAAATCTTCAACAAATGCTTGAGAGAGAAATTCTGAAATGCTTAGCAACTTCAAATGGTTGAAGTTATGGGGTATTTATAGTAGAGCCCCAAAAACTAGCCGTTGGAAATCCTTGGTGAGTCAGAGAAAATGACGGATGTGCTGTCGCTCATTGAGTGGAGCACTTGTCCTTTATATCCGTTACACACATAACACAAATATGAGCGTTATGGACACGTGTCCTTAGATGCGGGTGCATACGTGTTATTTAACCACCGTTGGATCATTGGCGTAGTTCAAATCTCTTCAAGTCTTCGATTCATCAATAAATCACTGAGTTGATTTAACATCATGAGGCGCGTTTGAGCCAAGGGGCGCGTGAGCCAAAGGAGCACGTAGTTGTAGCGCATGTTGAGCCATATGGGGCACATGAGTAATGCTAGGTGCATACTCATGTGTGCGCGCGCCAACAAGGCGCATGGCGCAATAGAGAGGCGCGTGGCGCAAGGCTCAAACTGAACTTGTGATTTTTCTTGAATCTTGATCTTCTTGCCCTATTCCTAAGCCTATTCTATTACAATGGACAACCTAAAAAATGAAGTATAAATACTTCTTACATGTGGGTCTAAAGTCCATGAAATAAAACTTAGGTGATGGATCAATCAAATCTAATCAATCCTATTACATTGAAACTGAGATATATGTGGGCATACCCAACATTTAAAATTAGTCCCATTTAGCATCGGCACGGTACTCATAGCAGTAATAACGGATGAAGCAATAAGTAAATCTGTTGGGTTTTTTAGAACAAGAATGAAAACAAAACATAATAAGAAACTACACAATGAATAAATGATTAATTATATCAACGAAATCCATCAACAAGGTAATCAACATGACATCAAAAATAATCTTTGGATTGCGAGTTGACTCATAAATGATTTCCTTAGGTAACAAGCAATTTGAACAATGTTTTAATCAAATGCTTAATCTTCCTTTGGGCCGACATAAGCATCTAACAAAACCGGCTTAATGTTCATTTCATTTGTTACCACATGAATGCCCAAGTTTAGTCAAATGTCAAGATCTTCTTTGGAAAATTCATGTCATTCACATATTAACTCAAACATTTAACACTTTAACAATTTTGGGTTTAAATAACGTTAATCACTTAGGCGATAATATTATTTAAACAATGAATAAAATTGTTTAAGCATATAATTAATCAAGACTTTAAGGTCTGAAAAATGAATGTTTTGATCAAAAGGGGAAAACAAAATTATGCAGAATTAAAAAAAATTCCAAAACCTGTGAACAGTAACTGCTCGGCCGAGCATAGAGAAGTGCACGGCCGAGCACCTTAATCAGAATGTTTTGGTCATTTTGACATAAATGGCACGACCGTGCTAAACTAAAGGCACGACCGTGCTAAATTTATCTGCTCGGCCGAGCACTGCAAAGGACACGGCCGAGCACCATGAATCAGAAACTTTTGCCTTTTTGACATTCAATGCACGACCGTCCATGTCTTGGTCCGACCGGGCATAACCAAAGACCCGACCGGGTTATTCAAGAGATCCGGCCGGATGATGTCACTTTTGGCGCCGTTTCATGTGTGCTCGGCCGTGCAGATCATAAGACTCGGCCGAGCAGTCCAATTTTCTGCATTTTCTGAATTTGTTCAATCTTTCCCAAAATCAAATGAATTGCAAATAGATCCACATGGTATGTACTTAAAACATAAAACCATGTTATTTAGGGATAATCTTGCTTTAAAATTAATGGAATCAAGTTAGTAGATCCACATGGTATGCACTAGACATAAAACCATGTTATGAGGGATAGTCACACTTGAACCATTTAGTTTTAATGAACAAAACTTTCAAACCATTTTCTTAATTTCTGATGAAGATTATTAGTACTCTATCAATGAATTAGAGTCCCTAATCAACATCAAAACCTTATGATTCAACAGGAAAAATGAATCAATTTAAAGCAATAAAGCTTTCTTAAAAGAACTCAAACTCAAACTAAATAATAACCAGGCTCTGATACCAATTGTTGGAACAATTTAAGATCCCTGAATGCCACACTCATATTCAGAATAAGATTGAGGAAGAAGATGAAGGCGGAAGCGAGATAATACCTGTTGAATCCATTATGAATGTTGTAGGGAGAAATGAAGAACAAGTAGGGAGAAGTGTTCTTCTAAATGATAAGTGTCTCTTAATCTCTCAAAAGTCTTCCAACATTATGAAGTAATTTAGATGAGAGAAAGTAAGAATGAAGTATGTTTTAGGCTTGATGGAGAGGCCTTTAAATAGTAAACATGGTGACACTTCATTTAGGGACCACACCCTTTCAAGCTTTAGCAATGTTAATTTGCCATTTTACCCATCATAAATAGATAAATTACATTTCAGGAATTCTAAACATTTTATTATTGACTACACTTTATATTAACATTATACTTATGATTTTATGTATGGAATTCACTAAATGACTTGTGTTGCAAGCCATGATCTTACAATATTATCATGAAAGAAAAGATGTACGAAAAAATAGATTTAAAAGAAGAAAGAGGTGGGAAAAATTAGAAAATGAAAAGACGAGAAGAAGAATAAAGAAAAGAAAATAGTGATAATAAAAGAGTAAATAAATAACAGATAAGTAAAAGGAAAAAAATAATTAACCCCATCACCCACATGAATTTTCGCCGTCCACTCTGGCCTCTTCAACGCCACTTTTTCAGCCTAACGAGTAAACTCATCATTTTCAATCACCATAATTCAAGTTTGTTTGGGTCTTCCCCTACCCCTCGTCATCTTACCACTTCTCCAATATTCCGGACTCATAACAGGTGCATCACTCGGTCCTCTCGGTCTCAATGACCAAGGCGCAACTCCTACTTTACCTCTGATCACCTCATTCCTCAATCGGTCATTTCTTGTATACCCACACATTCATTGTAGCGTACGCATCTCTACATTCATCTTATGAATGTGACACTGTTTCACGGTCTAACATTCAATGTCATAAATCAGTGTCCTAATTGCCGTACGGTAGAATTTTTCATTTAATCTATGGGGCATGCCAGGATCACATATAAATCATGTAGCACTCTTCCAGTTCAACTAACTTGCTTCAATTATATGAGCCACATCTCCATCTAATAAAAAAAAGTATAGAACTTTGCACAATATTCTCTTAATATAATTACTTCAACTAGTTTGAATTATACAAAAATCTATTTATATTTACGAGTGTCTTTAATTGATCAAATATATTAGCTAATGATGTAAGTAATATATCCACAAAATGACTATAAAATAGTTAACTCTAAAAGACTCATCCACTGATAACATTTTAGTATTATTGTCATCATCATTTCCATTAAGTTGTGTTTTTCCTTGTATTTACACATTTTATGGGAAGTGCAAGCTTTACATCCATATCGTATACTAGGCTTTGGACAATATTTAATAGATAATAGACTTATGTTGTAAATATTTGCTCTTTGTGTTATAAAAAATAACATATCATATCAAATGACCTTGCCAAGTAGATATCCAAATATTAATGCCCCAAACGACTAAATCATCTTCGTATATACCACATGTATATTTTTTCTAAAAAAAATAGTCTAAACTTCAATATTTGAAAAATAAAATAAAAATTTGAACATATTATATATGCATAACTAAAAAATTTAGGGCCCCTGGACGGGCACCCACCCTTCCCTTCCCCTTGAGCCGACCCTGGCACAAATTTGAAGCCGGCCATAGGCATAAATTTAAGGGTCAATTGTAGCTTAGAGGAAATGGCGTTTCTAGAGAAATGGTGAATAGTTGTTGAGAAAAATGGTGAATGGCCGGGAATATTAGGGGGCGGAAGAGAAGGGAGTTTGTTTTGAAATTTTGATATTTAGGCTTGTGAAGATAGGAAGAGAGAGAAGGGTTTTTGCATTGTTGTGTTGTGATGGATAAGAAGTTTGTGGCTCACCTGTAGTAATGGATGAAGGGCGGAAGGGATAATCTATGATGGAACGGGGAAGAAAAAGGAAAAAGGAAAAAATAATTGTTTTTAGTTCTGGAGAAGCGGTATTTTAGGGAGCGCACATATTTTACGGGTATACTCAATAAGTTTACGAGTGCAAATAAGAACTCTCTCAAATTGTTCTTTTTGGAGGTTCGTTACAGACAGTTGTTATTTGCACCCATAAAATTATTACTACACCTGCAAAAGAATGTAATTTTTTTTCTAAATTACCTTATAAACATCCACCTTATGTGTTTAAATGTAGTGATTAGAGAAAGTAGATTATGATCAATAGAGGAAGCCAAAAGAGTTTCAAAACTCAAGTAGCTAAAGGTCCTGAAATATTTTAACCGTCCAATTTATATGAGCTTATACGTGTGAAAATCTTGCATACCAAACAGCTAAGAGAAATTTTTGGGGGAAACTAGTTCCTCCATAAGTCATAAAAAGTCATATTTTTATAGGTTTTAAGGTTCAGGGTTTGGGGTTTCAGGTTTAGGGTTTAGGGTTTCAGGTTTAGAGTTTAGGGGTTAAAAACAGAATTTTTTATAACTTATAGAGGAACTAGTTTCCCCCAAAATTTTCTCAAAAGCTAATTTTGCCATTGTGGCCATCAGAACACTTTAGACGACATTTTCTTTTTCATATTTAAAAAAAATAAAAAAATAAAAATCAATGGTTTAATACAAAATTAGTCTTCTACGTAGATTCCAATCATATGACAAACATTTTTATGGTCGATAATGCTCCTATAGTGTGGATCAAGTTTTGTATATAGATACTAGGGCTGGTCCTAAAGTGCCATACAGTTTTTGGGTGCCTGTTCAAAAAATATTATTGAGGTCCTAAAATTAATTAAAAAAATATCCTAACTATAGGACTACTTCATCCGTTTCAAAATAAATGTTACAAAAATCTTAATTTCGCTCTTGATCAAGATTAAAATTGACAATTAATTTTGAAACAGATGTAATAATATAGGAAAATATTAAAAAATAGGCCCATCAAAATGTGAGGCCTAAAAGACGGTCTTGATAACTATTATGGAGATAAGGGACTTCACTTGGGGTTTGTTTGTTTTTTCAATTTAACACTTATTTGCCTTTTATTATTTATCCGTTCAGACGTGAGAAGCATTCAGACCGTTTTGTTTTGCTTTTCAGATCTGAACACCTCTGATTTGCCACTTAATTTTAAGATGTAAATTGAAACTTAGGGCTTGTGTGGTAGAGCGGTGCGTTAAAAAGGGATTGAAAAAGAATCAACTTTTTTCTAATTAAGCGTATCAATGGAGAGTTTTTAAGTGGAGCTTTTTAAAGATCTTAGCCCTTTTTACCCGCTCCAAATAGTAGCGTAAAAACAAAAGCTTCGTTTTGAAAATTCTCCGTTTTAAAAATTGTGTACCAGACAAGCACTTATTTTTATTTTTTAAGTGGCGTGCATGCCTTCAACTTGAGATAGATCATTTTTGTTATTGGAAGCCGCTTGTAGTGTAGAGTGGTATACTCTCAACTCGCTTGGTAGTAATTAGGAATTCAAGTAGACATTAGTCACATGACCTGTAAGCAATTTAATATTCTCTTCGTTTCAAAATTATCTTCCTAATTTTTTATTTCACAGTAATATCAAAAAAATGTGAAGATTATTTTAGGACGGAAGGAGTACTTTAGGACATCTGCATTGAAAATGATTATGAATGTGTTTGTTGCTTTTGTTACTTTGCTAAAAAATATTGGTGTTGCTAAGTATATTGTTGGCTATACCAAATTGCAACAATCGAAAGTAAGATGACAAAAAAACATGTCAGATTTAGCACCATTATATAGTAGATCTGTTAGTAGGTGATTTCATGCGTAGTCCCTCCGTCCCACTCGAATTAAGATTTTTGTTCAATCTAATTATACTTTGTCCAATAATTTGAAGAAAATTAAATATTAATAAAAATTTAAAAATAGTTATTGAATTGATTAATATCCGTGATACAATAACAATTTTTAAATTTTTATTAGCATCATTATTATTCTTCAAATTATTGGTTAAAGTATAATTAGATTGACTAAAAATCCTAATTCGAGTGGGACGGGGGAGTATGCAATAAGGGGATATCAAATATGGATATATAACAGCCAAATTGAGAGAAAGTGCATTTAAATTAATAATTTAAGAAAAAAATAGTTTAATATGTTCAAATATTAAATATCGCACGTATCATTGACATTAATAAATAATAACCAGTCAGTTATATAATATTTCAGAAGGTTCAAATGGTAAACAAACACAATTCAGAAAATGATTTCAGATGGAAAATCAAATAACATTAATAATTCAGAATTCAGTCTTCAGACGCTGTTTCTTATGAATTCAGCCAATTCCAGATGTAAATCAGAATTCAAAACTTAACACTTAAAAACAACCAACGCCACCTTAAACTCATTCAAGTTTTCTGGTGTCATGAACTCATTCTACAATATATGCCTTGAGGAGCATATTTTTATTCAATCTTTCTAGTTAGTTTGACGATCCATCAATATAAAATGCCCTTAGTGTATAGTGTCACCAATGATGCGGCACATGGATTTGAGTAAGGCAACGACCCTTACTACCTTCCCAGATTAGAGAAATAATGGACTTTCTAGCATATAGCTTTTATATTTTACATTGATAAATAAAATAGTTTGTCATTCTCATTCTGTTTTTATTTTCTTCTCTTTTTGTAACAATCCTTTACACTATCGCTCTTGAACACGGGTAAGGCATGATTAGACGTCACACGAGAGTAAGTTATTAGAGGTGGAGAAGCAACAATTGTCCGAGAGCAGATCTCCTGTGCCCCTCTAATCTCAACCGTTTACAATATCAACATAAACGGTCCAGATTAGAGGGGCACAGGGAGAGGCACATGGAGGGGCACAGGAAATCTGGCCTCCAATTGTCCTCCTTAATTAGTAGTGTTCCTCATTAATTAGTTGAGAAGGAGATGGAGTAAACAATAATGCGAAGATAAAAAAGATGGGTGATTTATAGCTCACAAAACTTGCATGTATATGTCAGTAATCATGGTTAAGAAGCATTATTGGAAGTCATATCTCAAAGAAGTTGTCTTTTTTATAGTGGATGCCTGGATGGCTAATGCATTTTCATGTATTTTGACTTGTATACATATATTGAGATGTAAATGGAGTTTGTATTATATGTTAATTATCAGTTTTAACTTCATAAAGTTGAAAGTTGCGTATAAATTCGGTTGATCTCGAAGACCTTATAAAACAAACGAGAATGATTGAAAAGTAAAATTTCCAGTGACTTGGCATGGGGTTAGTACTAGCCCATATGAATTTTACCATCATAACATACACCAATGTAGTTTTCCAATCAACAAAACTTACAAGTATTATCTAGTTTAGTTAAGGCTAGTGATTACTAAACATATCAACAATCTTACAAGTAGCATCAAATTGTAACTACAACATAATCGCATAATGTTGAATCAATAAGATACTTGAAGCCTAAAATCTTGGCTTTACAATTATCATAAAACAAATTCCATTCACAGTAGAATAACACATTACAGAGAAAATATTGCATCCGATTCCAACCACCAAAATCCCACGAATATAGCGATCAATCCCTGGATGTTGAATATTTGAGTACGTTTACGATATGGTTGCTAGCAGTAAAGAGGTTAGTTCTAATCCAACAAAATATTTGAGCTCTTCACATCACGGTGAATGACTCAAATGTTATCATTTATACAAGTGTGAAGGTAGTCCAACCCACTTGCAGCACCAAGGCATATGTTAAACTCATACAACAATATCAGCATATAATTGTAAAGTTCTTTCCACGGTCTCGGCCTTGACTTCTATACAAATTCCCAAATCCACCCATCCCAAAAACTAATCTTTCATCAACATTCAAAATACCCAACCAAATGCGAAATCTGAATAAGCAATAACATGATTGTACTGAGGCCGGCATCATTTTTCCTCAAGAAAGAGTTCATAAGTGAATCAAAATCACAAGGTCAATTACAGCTTGATCCCCCAAAAGTGAAGGGAGTTGCAGCTAATTGATCTATTGACTAAAACTTGAACAGAGTAAAATCACATCCTTGATACGGATGTGGGATTTAGAAGCTACCTTTTCTCCAACTGTCATGGAGATTGAAGTTGGCAAAATGTTGACCGTTGATGATTGAGCGTTGGAGGTCAAAATCACATAAGGGTGTGGGATTTAAGGGAGTATATTGTAGATCTGGATCTTAATCTTGTACAGGGACTGAAGAAAAGGGAAAGAGGGAGAAGTAATAGACAATGCTTTAATTGTAAATTTGGGGGTGTCTGAACAACTTATTTATACAGCAACTATGCAATCAGGGCGTGGTAGGTTAACCAGATCTTATGGTGGTGCATCATCACATCTCACAAGAGTCAAAGATATTTTAGTTACTCCTCCCGTGGTCTCGATTTAAGTTTTTACTTTAATTTTGCACGGGGATTAAAAAAAATAAAAAAATGTTGTGAGTATGAAAAGTAAAGTAGGAAAGAGAAAGTGGGTAGAGAGTTTTTATTGTGAGAATAAGTGAGTCTCATTGTCTATTTTAAGTAATAAATTAAAATAAAAACCTTAAATCGGGACTGATAAAAATGGAAAGCAAAAACTTTAAAACGGGATAGTGGGAGTACTTTTTGTTTACTATTTTTTATTATTATTATTTTATTTATTTTTTTGTGTGGGTAGAAACTGAACACGACCCATTTTTATGCAACAACAGTGAAATGAAATAAACCCAAAACTACATAATAACTGGATGGCTGTTGATAAGGGAAATTAGACCGACGAGGGTGCAGTACTGTGACCATAGTAGTATTTCATACTCCTTCCGACCCAAATTGATGTTCCACTTTTTTTTAATGTTAGTGCGAATGAAATTTGAGCAATAACTTTAATTGAATTTAATTATCCTCTTCACCCAATACACGAACAGCTCAAATGCATACTTTTGAGCTTCTACACCCAAGTTAAGAGGAGGATGTTTAATAATACCATTTGATCTACGAAATTTAAGCATATTATCCCTCAAACAGTGCTCTATTTGGTTTTTACTCGTAAACGAGTACATTTTCATATCCTCATTACAATAACGTATGAGTAATACGAGGTGACTGTGCCGGAACTGTAAAGAATCTTCATATCAGGACAAAACTTCGGGACACCATGCTTGTACCCATCCAACCGCTTTTGATAGCAATTTTTGTTGTCCCAACTTTAATAACCCCTTCGGGCTTGTCTGGTAGAGCGGTGCGTTCAAAATGAATTGAAAAAAAAAAATCTTTTTGCTAATTAAGAGTCTCAATGGAGAATTTTTGAGTGGAGCCTTTTAAAAATCTTAGCCTTTTTTAGTCGCTCCAAATAGTAGCGTCCAAAAAGAAGCTCCATTTTGAAAAGTCTCCGTTTTTAAAACTATGCCCCAGACAACACCTATCCAAATCCGCACTTTCCAATAAACAATGCTTCATCAAAATTGTTGGTTGCTGATTTGGTCTCATCAAAAGAAACGCTTTGACATAGTTCATTCGGCAGTAATACTGCTGAATGGTTTCTCACCATGGTCATCTTCTTCTGCCCCCTGATTTTGTCGCATATAATGAAAAATTGTATTCAGCAAAGTGATTAAAAGTATAAATTATACTACCTCTGTCCCTAAATGAGTGTCCAAATTTCATTTTAAGGGACACTGAAAATCTCAATTTTTTTGTATAATTTGGTAGCAAAGATTCATATATAATCTTGTAATCTCCTTTCAAAAATTTAATTTTGCACGTATAAAGAAACCGGTGAAAAAATTTTCGAAAAAAAAACATTTAGGGACAAAGTTATGTTAAAAAAAGACACTCATTTTGGGACAAAGATTTCTTAAAAATGGACACTCATTTAGGGACAGAGGGAGTACCTCACTAAATTAATGACTACTACTAGACGTACTTAAACAACTTTTAAGAATTACTCCCTCCGTTTCATGTGAATTGAGACTAAAAAAAAATGCACAATAATTAAGAGAAAATAGTGAATGTGTGGTAGAAAATGAAGAGAGGGAATGAGTGAGGTAAATAGTTGTGTTGGTTGGATAAAATGAGTGGTAGAAACTGAAGAGAGAGAATTAGTGGGGTTAAATGGGTGAGGTTGAGTGAATATAAAATACTCCCTCCGTCTCAAAATAGATGTCGTTTTGAGAGTTATTTTTTTGTCTCAAAATACTTATCGTTTCACTATTTTCTAAACTTTTTTAATGCTCTATATCAATTATACCCTTAATAATGATAGTGAACTATCTCTACCTAACTATTTAATTACCCAAGTAGTTGAATTATTTTAGGGGTATTTGAGACTTATTCACATGCATTAATGGCATTTCTTAATATGTGTGAAACACTCCAAAACGACATCTATTGTGAGACGGAGGGAGTATTAAAAAGCTTGCCATTTTGGGCAGTCTCAATTGAGGTAAAACGGACGAAAAGGGAAATAAGTCTCAATTCACATGAAACGGAGGGAGTATACCTCTACATCTGTAGTTCAGTTGTTCTTAGTTATTTATTCATTTGTCATTATAATCCTAGTGTATTACTATAAAAGGTTTGGGTTGGTTGGGATAGCAGGAAAAGATTTTTGACGTATATGATAACTTAAAGGGCAAATTGCAATTTGGTAACCTGAGTTTTACACACAGTTGCAATACCCTAGCTATGTTTTAATTTGTGCCAATTCGGTTACTAAGTTTGTCATTTTGTTGCAATTAGGTGTAAAAACTAATGAATCGTTAATTTTTTGACGAAATCAAATACTAGTGTCATGCACGTGACTTTTTCAGGGGTAATTTCGGTAGATCAAGTCACTCATGAAATTATAAGGGTTGAAAGTGTACAATATGAAACTAGTACCTTTGTTTTCTGTCTCAAAAAGAAATAAGGGGTTAAATTGAAACATTATACCCTTTGTGAGCAAAAATCCCAAAAATGTCAGATTGCCTCTTCCACATTCATTCTCTACCTCTCAATCTCCTTCCCATGGCAGAACCCCATTCCACCCAAGATCATGGTCTCCGTCGCCCCCTCTTTGCCCCCATAATGCCTCCGCCCCCTTCTTCTCCCGCCAACTCCTCCAAAAATCCGGCCACTGCCTTCCTTACCAAATCCAGCCACCGTCGACACCGAAATCTCCCTCCGTCGCCATCGTCTCTAAAAGCCGCCGCTTCTTCTCTCTTTGGTCTCCTCTCTTTCTCCTCCACTGTCGACACCTTCACGGCCCTTTCTTCTTCGCCCACAACCCAGCCTCACCAACGAGATCCCCTCCTTTCTTATTGGTATTTGTTGTTTCAGATCCGAAATTGTTTTTTTTTTTTTTTTTTAAGATTTTGATATAGGATTTTGAAATTTCATTTAAGAGAATTTTCTGCCGGATCTGGGTTGTTGTAATTTGTTTGAATCGGTGCTTTTGAAATTTTTGAATTTGGGTTTTTGAATTTTGTTAGATATTTGCTATATAAACTTGGTGGTGATGTTGATGATGGTAGGATGATAATTAGTTTAATGATAGCGGAAGCCTTATTAGGAGCTTTGTGTCGTGACCCGAAAACCGTCTTTATTTTCTTAGTATTAAATATTATGTATGTGTGCATTTTATATATTCCATAAATTTTATGTCTAGCATTTTAATTAATTTTGTGCTAAGTGTGAAGTTAGGGATTTATTTTAAAGTGGGGTATAAAGGTTTAAATGTTCTTGGTAGAAGTAGAGGGGTAAATTGTGAAACTATTTTAATATTTTAACTACTCCCTCCCTACTCCCTCTCCCTCCCTCATCATTTCCCTGCATACTCCCTCACCTCACTCTCTCACTCTCAGTCACTCCCTCTCTCTCCATTGCCATAGAAGGTAAGAAATCTCCCCTCCCTAATTCCTTCATTTTGGTCACCTTTGATTCATTATTTTTTATTGCCCATTTTATGAAAATTGTTTAGATCGTCGCTAGGATCGTGTAGAGCCAAAAATATTCGAATTCCGTTTCATTTCATAAATTCCAAGTAAGTTGCTTTTCCCCCATTTTTATGTTAAAATGTTCATCATCTATTTATATGATGTCTTGGTTGATTTATGTGACTTCTTGGTTGAGTTTAGCATTTATTTCTATTTTTGGTTAATTTTGTGATAATGGAGTATTGGGTTTGAAATCTTGATTTGGGTTGCTAAACGTTGTTATTTGGGTCCCTTATAGGCCTATATGTCGTTTTGGGTATTTGGGTATACTAATAGAAGTGTTGGTTTTGTTGGGTTTTGAAATGGTAAGAATTGTGGTAGAAAAATGGTAAGAGATAGAAAGAACCCAGCTGAGTTTCCAGGCGGTTTTGCCGAGAAATCATTGCGCGCGCCCGCTTGGTTTGGGCCGAGCGCCCGCCCGCTAGGCCTTCGAGCGCGCGCGTGCGCATGTGAGGAGCGCGCGCTTGCAATTCATTTTGTGCCTATTTTCTACTGCCGACTGGAGCGCCCGCGTGGTACCTTCCATGCGCCCGCGCGCCTGTCCGGGCGCCCGCCCGCCCTAGGTTGAGCGCCCGCCCTCCCTTGTTTTCAGGAAATCATCTTGGTTTGATTTAAGACTAGGTTGTAACCTTAGTCTAGGTTTTGGGTACCACTCTTGTTGGTTCAATTGGTCATTGTGGAACACTTTAGTGTGAGAATTGGTTCCTTTGTGAACATTTGTGATACGGAATTTGATTTATTATTGTTTGGGATTTATGGAGCACTTTATAATGTGTGATTGGTTTTATTTCATCTTCTTGGTGATTATTTGGCATGGTTCCCTACTTTGGAACCATTTGGTGTTTATTAAGCTTGTATTAATTACTTAGCTTTTATTTGAAAGTCTAGCTGGTATTTGTTGTTGTGTCGGGCGATGCGAAATATTATGATGGCACATGAGCCGAGTCCATTGTAATGTTGACTATTGTTTTGCCCCATTATTACCCCCCTCCAGATTGGCCTTGGATTGAGATGAGCTAGCTCCCTCGTGTGAGTATATTAGCTATTTTGGGTTATGACTTCGTGTCATTTTCCCCTTGTTACTTTTGGTTCCGGTACCGGGTTTTCTCTCCAGCTGTTATGCTATGGTGGATTGATTGATTGGTCGTTCTGACCGGGTTATTATCTTCGGCTGTTATGCTACTATGAAGACGGTGATTTGTTGAAGCTGCGCAGCAATTGTTCTATCCGTTTGGTGAAAACCTTGGCTTATATCCTTTGTTAATTGTTTATTTCCGCTGCTATCTGTTAACTGCTAATTGCTAAGTGTTATATGAGATGTATTATTGTTTATTGCATCATATCATGTCATGTAGTTGCATTAGTAACTTATTGAGATTTATCTCACCCCCTTTCCTTTTATCTTTGTTTTTCCTTAAACCCCCCCTCCCCAGGAGGAAAGTAATAGGCTCGCTGATCACGAGGAGGACGTCGAGATTGTTGGTAGCTTTTTGGGAAGGTTGTTTTTGGTTGGCATTATATAAATGTATAACCTTTGGGATAGTGTTACCAAACTGATGACGTCATTAAGGGGTTGTAATATTTTGGTATTTTGGTGTAAGCTTGTGGAGCTTATACTAGTTGTATTATTTTGTTGTTGACAATGGATTTCTAAAACCTTGTATTATATCTTTTGGTATTAAAAAGGAATTTTTATCTTCATTATTTTGGGGTTTTAATTATTAAGTCGACGTCCAGCTCGCGAGTCCCCGGCCCGCGGGGTCGGGGTCGCGACACTTTGACTTACTGGAGCTTTGATTGGCCAAGAAACTGAGAGAGGATTTATTAGAAAACTGCAAAATGGAGAAGTGGAACGAGGAAGAAGATGAACTGAAAAGGGAATGAAAAATATATTTTTTCACCTTATATTTTGGGGTATTAACAAAAGATTTTCTGGTTATAACTTTTTATTTGTGTACATGTTTCATGCGAAATGACTAAAATACCCCTTTAAAAGTCATATGATTTCGTTACAAAATTAACGACTTCGTTAGCCTAATTGCAACAAAAATACAAACTTAGGAATCGATTTCACCAAAATGACAAACTTAGGAATTGGATTGGCAGAAAACAAAACATAGCTAGGGTCTCAGGTTACCAAATTGCAATTTGCCCATAACTTAATTATCCATAGTTAAAAGTGTATGAAAAGCGGTAAGGAGGTTGTGGTAGCTTGGTTGGTTAGAGTTGGATGATATGAAAAGAACTCATATGGCGACGTCAAGTGACTTGATCTACGCTTAAATAATTGGGGTTCAAACTCAACAATCATTGGCCAGGCAAAGGAGATGGATAACAACTTCTTAATGGACCTAACCGCTTGATGTGCTTTCTTTTGGGATCGCTTACCAACAAGAGAAATCACAATAAGAGATACCAAAATAACACACGCACACAATTGAAGACAAAACACACAATTTTTCCGTGGTTCGGCTTAAAGCCTATTCCACCCAACAAAATATATTAAACCTCTCGATATTACAAGAATGGAGACTCCCTCTCTCTCAACACTCTTGAATATCCTCACTAACGCATACAAGCATACAATTTCTCTCTCTAAATTATATGCCTATGCTAACTCTCTCAAGTTGTATAAAAAAACTAACTAGTGAAGCCTATTTATAATGGGGAGGCACACTTATTTTTCCCTTCCTAACCGATGTGGGATTACTATTCCTTTTCCTAACCGATGTGGGATATAGCAATCCTTTCCAAACCAAAATAGGATTTAGGTAATTTTGGTCAATTTCCCAACAAATCTCCCCTTGACCTAAATTCCCAAATCTCATCAATGCCCGAGAAACACACCCTTTTCTCAGTCTTCTTCTTCTCCTTTTCGTCATCACAAAAGGATCTTCCACGCAAGGATTGTCCCTACATGTAACAAATATTCCTTGCACCTTTACACCCTTGAAGAATCAAACGCTTTCCTTTATACACTTTGCACGTCTGTTTTCTTCCAACATATCGGTACCCACGGGATGTCAATACTCCTAGTGAAAGCAAATTCGCAGTCGCACTAGGAACATACTTTACATCAAATCGGTTTTCACAGTCCCTTCATGAAGCTTGAAGCGTACACTCCCAACACCTTCAATCTTCAATTTATGTGCATTCCCAACTTTGATCTCTCCGAGTTGTCCATCCGATCTCAAAGTGTCAAACATAGCCCGATCCTTGCAAATATGCACTGAAGCAGCGGAATCTAACACCCATTCTGACTTCTTCTCATTAATCGAATCAGCATCAGCCACCGTCTCCGTCAAAAGGAAATCACCATCATCATCAACTGTGTTGACATTCTCCTCGTCAACCTTCTTCTTTCCTTTGACACCACGCAAACTCTTCAAATCTTCACGAAATTGTGGGCAACGCATCTGCATATAACCAGTCTCTCCGCAGTAGAAGCACTCAACATTACTCATGTCTCTATCCCCCCTTGATTGAGACCTTGCTCTCCCTTTTGTGCCACCACGATTATAAGTCCTTCCTCTTTCAGAACCCTCTGCAACTAGTACTCTGTCCCCATTGGAGAAGCTATCACTCCTTGACATCCTTTCATTATCCCTTAACGCTTTAAGAACATCATTCACTGTTAAAGTGGTCCTACCTGTAAACATCGTCTGCCTAAAAGACTTGTAAGATATGGGTAATGAAGCCAACAACAATAAAGCTTGCTCCTCATCTTTGATTATCTCTTCAACATTAGATAATCGACCTACTAGTTGACTGAAAGAATTTATATGGTCTTTCAAACTACCACCTTCATCAACTTTCAAACAATACAAATCCATCTTCAAGAACAAGCGATTAATCAATGACTTAGACGCATAAATACTTGCAAGTTTCTCCCAAATACCCCTTGGTGTTTTCTCTTTCAAAACACTATATTTAATTTCGGGAGCAAGTGCTAACCTGATTGTGCTCGAAGTCTTCTTCTGAATCTTCGCCCAATCCGCGTCTTTCATCCCTTCCGGCTTGTCCTCTTCCAAAGCTTCATCATGACCCTGTTGAACCAACACATCTTGGATTGTCATCTGCCACACGGTGAAATCCATCATTCCATCAAAAATTGGGACTTGATACTTCGATCCTCCAATATCCATATTCTCCAAAATATGAATTTTCCAAATCTGCTGCTTCTGTTCGGACACAATTCCCAATGCTACGGACGTCAAAATCCAATCTCCATCGTTCAGATTGAAGAACTTTGAGTCCTAAAGCTGCTCACCAAAAATCAAGACGATCCAACGGTTAACGAACTCGCTACGCCTGTTTCTTCACTGCTGCGCTGAACAAAAACGGACCAAATCTGCTCTCTTGTTTTTTCTTCGATTTTGGATCTCTTCCGTCAATGCGACTTCTCCCTTTAACCAAGCTATGATGCCACTTTTTGGGATCGCTCACCAGCAAGAGAAATCGCAACAAGAGATACCAAAATAACACACGCACACAATCGAAGACAAAACACGCAATTTTTTTCCGTGGTTCGGCTTAAAGCCTATTCCACCAAACAATATTACAAGAATGGAAACAACTCTTGAATATTCTCACCAACGCATACAAGCATACAATTTCTCTCTCTAAATTATATGCCTATGCTAACTCTCTCAAGTTGTATAAAAAAACTAACTAGTGAAGCCTATTTATAATGGGGAGGCACACTTATTTTCCCCTTCCTAACCGATGTGGGATATATCAATCCTTTCCAAACCAAAATAGGATTTAGGTAATTTTGGTCAATTTCCCAACACCTTCTACACATCAACTGCTCACTTAATATACAGTTCTGCATACAAGTAGGTTTGGTTTATATAAAAGGAGAAGCCTTAAAGCAGGGGACAGTTAATGTGTTTGTAAGATGAGAGAACATTTAGTTTGTCCTAAATATTATCCCCAAACCGAGATGAACATCCCATATTTCATACAGCAAGTATACAAACCTCAAAAACATACTCCCTCCGTCCCAAAATGATCTTCATGTTTGACTATTCAAACTTTTTAAATATATAACCACTTGCTTCACTAGCCATGTTTTGTCTGTGCACTTTTAAAGCCTAGATTGTTGAAATGAGAACAACTTTTTGGGACAATGATACATGGCAAATGAGAAGATCATTTTGGGACGGAGGGAGTATGTTAGAATACAGGATTTTATCTATTTACACTACATCTAGGGGCGAAAGCCAGGAGTTTTTGAAATAGGGGTCAGGCTGCTTTTGGGATAAATATTACTCCCTCCGTCCCAAATTGATGTTCCCACTTCCTTTTATGTTAGTATGAAGGAAATTTGTGCAGTAAATTTAAATTTAATTTAATTATCCTAATAAAAATATATAATTTGTTATTGATACATCATTATAAATGCTAGTATCAATAACAAGTTTTATATTTTCATTAGGATAATTAAATTAAACTAAAATTATTGCTCAAAGTTCTTTCGTACTTATATAAAAGGAAGAGGGAACATCAATTTGGGAAGGAGGTAAAAGGTATCCCAGTTTAGCATAAAAGGGGTCAAAATAGTAACTTAGTTCAAACTTTACCCAAAATTGAGGGTCGAAATGTATAAATGGATCAATTTTTAATAGTGTAATGATGCATTTCTTGAACTTGAAGGTGGTAAAAATTGACACTCACAAAAACTGAAGAGGGGTCAAATGACCCCATGCCACTAATGTGACTTCATTAGTGACCACATCTATTTACCATCTCACTATGCATGATTGGAATTATTGTGGGTTACCTAATTCCAGTTTTTCTGAAAGGTTGGTGATACTCAGTCAGATTCGGCTTTGATTAATGTAGCGTCGCCGGGCTTTGGGCCAATGGACCTGGGTTTGGGGCGTGTCAATTATTGAATCCCCTTCGAAGCGTGAATAACGGGTCCATAGATCTCTCATCTTATTCCATTTCAACATCTCCGCTTCTGCACCAGATATAGAACCATGAAGATACACTGGAGGCCTAAACATAAAAATAAAAATCCTAATAAGATAAACGTAATGTTACTACTGTGGTTTGAAAATGATAGCTCTGAAGGTTCAGGTAGACTGGCAGATGAACTGCTAAGCATGAGAAGAACTGCATCCATGGATGGTCTGTCAACTGTGTTTGATTGGATGCATAGCAACCCAATTTGGATGCATCTCACCAAATCAGTTTTATCATTTGGACCTGTTCGTAATGTATGATCAGCAATATTTAGGGGTGTTCTGTCCATCCAGTTTTCCCAAGCTGTCAAAAGTCTAATCTACAAAATAGGCGTAACATATAACAAGAAAGGTGGCAAGTATGATATTCAGCATAAGATGCATACATTGTGTAAGAAGGTATCAGAGTTTTTGTCGCCTACCCTCGAGTTCATCTTTTCGCCCGAGATGACTTCCAGAAGCAAAATGCCAAAGCCATAGACATCTGACCTAACTGAGGAATGCCAAAGCATCGAGGATTCTGATGCCTTGTACCCCCTCACTACTAGAATACATACTTTTAGAGACTGCCAAAACCTGTCTCAGAAAGCCCTTATAACCATCCCTGTTTCGATTTGAGACAGCACAGAGACGGGAATGAGGGGTCTCATATACTATGTGTCACAAATACTTCAGAGACTGAAATTGCCGTCCCTGGTGTAAATGTTAGGACTGAATTTACAGTCCCTATCATGTATTTTAGGACTGCATTTGCAGTCTCTGAAACAATGGTCCCAAATTTTACTTTAGGATCAACCAGTGACTATTTTGAATCTACATTGCATCTCCAATTTTAAAAGCACAAACAATGAGTAATTCCACAAACTAATACTATATCAAACAGCTCATTGATTACACAATACAATGTTTTGAATAGATCTTGAAAATTCTTCATCTGGGCACAAAATAACGAGGATACGAAAAATGCTTCCGACCTGAAAAGAACAAACAAAATTGAAATTACAATATGTTGTGCTTTACCGTACCTGCATTAGGCTATCGTATTGCATCTAAAAAAAAAAAAAAAAAAAAAAAAAACATAGTATATCACAGACAAGAGGTCATCAAATGTACCACATACCAACAAACATTATGTGAAATTTTTTTTAGCTATATAAGCACAAAATACTATCAAACTAACCTTTGGAGAACCAATACCATCAGGCATAGCTTCAATTCCATACCATGAGAATCCAGTCTTTTCTTGATTATATCATGTCTCTACAAATTCAGAAATTAACAGTAAGGGCATGAACAAATGTTGGGAGCAAGGAAAATAATACTCCCTCCGTCCCAAAATGAATGTCCGATTTTTTGGATATTCATTTTGGGACAGAGGTAGTAGAAACAACATGGTGCCTCCACAAGCAATGAACTGATCATAAAGGATAGTAATACTACATACTGCCATACAATATCAAGATGTTGCTCTCCACTGATATCCATATCATCAAGTCTGAGTACCTGATCATAAATAATAGAAATGATAACGAAATCGTAAGCAATAAACTATACCTTACAGGCTTAGCTTGAATTGTTCTCTTCCACTCCAATACGTCTTGATGTTGAACAATTTCCATTGGAGGTTTGTTGATTGTAACTGAACTGATCAAAATATCTAACGAAAGTGCTTCTATTTTGCAAGCGAGTTAGAATTTTCCACTCAATCTCACGAGCTAGATCACTAATATTCGCCATAAACCGCTGCTCTAGCTCCACATAATCTTTTCTTAGATCAACAATTTCCACTGCATATGTAGCTATTTCCTCCCTATGTTGAAGACGTTGCTCCTCCAACTTGGTTTCCAATCGTGCAATCCTAGCCTAATAATCAAGACTTGATGTAAAGGATAGTGGGGAATACTGCATTTTCTTAGGTGCTGGTTGCACACCTACACCTCCTAGTAAAACATAACCGTGTCCGTCCTCTCCAATCCTAGCCTCATAATCAAGACTTGATGTAAAGAAACTCAATACTATTCAACCATTATAAATAACCAAAAATTAAATATGAATGAAAATATTGATTCATTGACTAAGTTATCTTATTCAACCTGAGCTCTAATGCTTACTTGGGTTGTCCTCCCTGTCTTAGAGTAAGCAAACAGATATGACCTGTTACTTTTGTTCTTCAGCGAGATATTCTGAATAGTTTATTGTAGTCTTCTGAAGGCAACTTGTTTACCTAAAATAAAATAATAAAGAAACAAAGAAGTTCATCATTCCAAAAAACCCAAAAAAATTGAAGTAAAAAAATAGTTAAGAACAAACTTACATGATTCTTAAACCATGTTGTGAATTCCTTATTATGACGACAAGATACGAGATGTCTCTGTGAATTACCAGAATGTTGTTCCAAAAGTTCTGCAAGGTGCTTTCTATGAAAATGCAGAATTAAAAATCAGTTTCTAACCATACAAAAAATGAAAGCTTCAAGAAATAACTTATACTCCCTCTGTCCCAGAAAGTTAGTCTTTTTTTCGTTGTTACTACAAATGGACTTGGAGCAACAATTAAGGCTACTTTTAATTATCTTAATGAAAATTTAAAAAATGTTATTGATACACCATTATAAATACTACCAATACCAATTTTTGGATTTTCATTAAGACAATTAAAAGTAATCTAAATTACTGCTCATAGTTACATTAGTAATGAGAAAAGAGGGACTAACTTTCGGGACAACGGGAGTAATAAAAGTATTACTTACGTAATGAATGGTTTCGCAGTTTGAATGTTAGTCAATATATACCGATTTACACAAGTACTACAAGGGCAGTAAATCTCGTCGTTACTATTGTCTTTGCCTAAGAAAGCAAAGCTAAGAAACCTTTCGACCCCATCTGTGTATTCCTTTGATCTCCTATCATGTAAGTCAATCCAACTTTTATCCATATCAGATGCAAAAACTTAACCCTAAAAAATACAAGAAAAGTAAGAAACAAGAAGAGATAAATATACAAATAGCTAACTATTTAAATATGCATATCATTCAATTACAGAGAGAAAATTTATAATGATACATAGACACACTCAGAAAAATAGCACATAAAGCTTTATAGACACACAACTTTAAAGTAAAAATAGACTAGCAATCTAACACCACAATTCCTCATTCCAATTAAGTGAACTGAAATGAATTTTTGGGGACACACTTTGTAGTAAGTGTTCCAGTTAAGGTTTTTGATTACTAATACTCAAAATCACAATAGCAAAAACAATCATAAGCAGCTATCCCTAACCTCATCACATAATTGGATCAAATTATGCACTTACCTTGATTAACTTGATAAAACAGGATTCAAATCAAAATCAATCGAAATCAAAATCACAATAGCGAAAGCAATTATAAGCAGCCATTCATTACACCAAACCAAACCTAAATCAACAAACACGAACAAAAAACGAGTAAAAAAAATCCCTAGCATCGACTGATACTAACACAAAATCAAAATCAATCGAAATCAAAATCAATCCAAATTAAAATTCAAAAATAAATGCACCTGTCGAAGCAACGATCTGATTTGGAAGCTGATTTTGAGAACGATTGTGAAGTTTCAACTTGAATTTCAGCCCTAAAATGCTTGCGAACTTAGAGCATGCACAGTGGTGAACGAAAATTTCGTTCACCACGTGAACGAAACTGCCCTGTGAACGAAATTTCGTTCACAAAAACCTATATGTTGTAGTGGTGAACGAAATTTCGTTCACATACATATTATTTTAATATTAATTTTATGTTATGAAATTAATAATTTACATTACTAAATATTATGTTTTATTAATGTCATTAAAATAAAAACGAAAATATTTATTTTATTCATTTTGAAAATAAAATATATTTTATTATTTTTAGTAATTGCATAATTTAAAAGACTTAAACCTCATAAATGAACATCAAATTACAATAATTTAAAACATTACAATCATGAAAATTAGAAAATTAAAACGCAAATCACAAACAAACAAACCAAAAGCAACGACTTCGTTTGACCCAAAAGAAAATTAAAATATATGAAAAATTTAAATGTGTCAAATTTATAGAAAAAAATATAATATATTTTTTTAAATAATAAAATATTAAAATAATGTCAAATATTACGAAATTAGACTCTATTTATAGAAAAAAGAAATTATAAACATTTTAATATTTTTATGTAATAATAATTTTTAAAAAAAGACAAAATTACAAAATACACATATAGCTCAAACCAATTTTCGTTCACGAAATGAACGAAAATTTTCGTTCATGGCCATGAACCAAATTTGGATCACCACTAATTGGCATGAACCAAAATTGGTTCACAAGTTTACTCTTCATGAACCAAAAGATGGTCACGGGTGTGCATGGTCTTAGGTCGAACTTTTGGGAAATTTTGACAATGGCATGAGCGTGTATTTGTTTTAACACCTGCTACTTAACATTAGGGTGTTTAATTTGAGCAGACCATTTATCAAGTTAACAGTCCAAGTCATATGGGCCTTCTTGTGAATTAGCCCATTAGAGAATTCAAGCCCAACAAAACTCTATTTAACAAGCTTGTCAGTTTATGTATTTGTGATAGAAAAGAATGTAAAATTAGAGACTGGATTTTGCGCTGTCCTATAATAAGGACGGTTAAAAGAATAGTGTCTCAAAAATTGTTAATAGAGACTATTGGTATGTGCTGTCTCAAAAAGACTAGTCTCTAAAAGTGATTTTTTTAGTAGTGCCTGTAAGTATTGTGAATCAATTATTAGGATTTGAACACATCTGGTCCACAAAAAAAAAAAAAAAAAAAAAAAGATCACAACTTACAGTGGCTCTGGGATCTTATCCCAAATGCGGTCCGAGTCCTCATATAGACATTCCTTTTGCAGGATTCCCCAACCAAAGTCTGAAATTTTGGGGTTGAATTCTGTAACACCCCGAATTTTTCCTTAATGTATCTGAGCATTTAATGGCATTAAATAATAATAATTAATACCTCAAATTAGGGTTCACAACTAACCCTTTATTACATCATCAATTCAAAATAAATGCGGAAGCGTAACTTAAAACTTGTCTTGGCAGGTAAACCACCCTATCCATCAACGTATCTTTAACTTACATCAATAAATAAATGTTCTTAAAATAACTAAATAAGAATCTTCAATCTGCCGTTCTTCATACGGCTGCCCTCCTTTTCTTCCCCTTCTACTTAAATCCTGAAACAAAAATTTATAAAGAAGGGATGAGCACGAATGCTCAGTAAGTTCATACGTGGCCTCTCCGGTTACTAAGGAGAGACGACCAGAACGAACACTATGAATAATTTTTACAAGGATAGGTTCAGTTACTTTTTGATTCAAGACTGCAGAACAATACAGTCGTATTACTTTTAAGATTTTTACTTTCAAAGGATTATGGCACTACAATCCAAAGAGATTCATTCAAATTCCGTCAATTCCGGGGTAACGTACATTATAACCTCAATGCCAAAGGTACAATTTGTACACCTAGCTTCTTCCAAGCCAATAGTGTGGGTCGAAACATATATGGTATCCACACATATATGCTCGGGGTCTAGAATCATCCTTGTAATCAGACAATTCCTGAGAGAAGGCATGTGATCACTCATGCAATCCCTAGTTTAAGGACGAGTCTTTTCTAACTGGACTGTCCGTCAATGTCTTTTCTAACTGGACATTGGCCACTCTAACAAGTAAGTGGTTAACTTACAAGTTAAAATGAGAACATACCAAGGTACAAGTATGTGATAACAAGTTTCAAACTTCGATACTTAGTAGATCAATGGGGACATCACTAAGTACGGATTCTTTCAAAGAACGTTCAATAACGCGGAGTTTATTCAAATACTATCATGCCATACTGATAGCTAACTTATAGAAAGAATATAGAATTCCAATAAACAGGAGTTCAAATACTGTAAGGAACGTAATCCCTTACCTGAATTGCTTTTCCTCGCAATCTCCTCTCTGTGCGAATCTACAAGGCACCGAGTAATTTACTTTAGTACTCTCAATATTGTTAACTACTTCTACTTAGTTAACTGAGAGATGTGTTTTAACTTCTTTACTTCGTTATTCCTTTCTTACGTTTAAGTTTCTGACTTTGATTTACGAGTCAGTCCTTTAACTTTAATATAATTGTAATTAAGTCCTCTAACTTTGGGTTAATTACAATTTGGTCCCTTAACTTTTGGTTAATTACAATTTGGTCCTTCAACTTTGAATTAATTGCAATCTAGTCTTTCAACTTTAGTTTAATTGCAAGTTAGTCCTTCAACTTTGGATTAATTGCAGATTGGTCCTTCAACTTTAGTTTAATCACTTAGGCCCCTCTAACTTCAAAGGTTTCCCCTTTTTATTCCTTTTAACTTTAACTTTTTCAGTTTAATCCTTTTCCGTTAGGAAACTAACTGAAATCTTTTAATCCCTTCCTTTCTCGTTAACTTTCTAACTTCCAAGGTCTTCCAATTACTTATTCTAGTTTCTCAAGTTAGTTTTCTAACTTTTTACCAACCCTCTTAAAGATTATGTTTTCTTTCATTATAAACTTAACGAAAATACTAACTTTCCGTCCCAATTCTTAACATTCTCAATCAAGAATCAACACCCAAATTATATAGCCAAAGCCGAATTATACCTCATCAAGATTCATTGATTTTGATCAATCTTTCTAATTCTTTAAACCTTTTTTCTAAATTCCCAAACATCAATTTTATTCATAAATCAATAACACAAATCATTAAAATCAACAAAATAATCCTCAATTAAATAGAGGCCATTCAGCCGAATAGTATTAGGAAAAAAATCCATATTTCCTTCTTTTTGATAAACCCAATTCAACCTCAAATATTTATTTATTCAATCTTCAAGCATTGCATAATACTAATCACTTCCAATCGTGATTATTAAATAAAACTTAAAATAAAACTAGCATGAAGATCATTATTTTTCCATAGCAATTAGATCAAATCAATTTACCTTTAGAATTTTACCAATAATCACTAGCATGCAAAAACCCTATTATTCATATTCTTAACTCATGCATAGCTTAGTTTCTACTAAACCAAATTCCTTGAAATAAATTTTAAAAGATGAGGTTTGACATTACCTCGCTAATGAATGGATTACTTCTTCACAACAATGGCGGAATCTCTCCTCCCTCCTCTTCACTGCCTTCGGTCGGCGGCTAGGGTAGATTTAGGGTTTTTTCCTTTTTTTTTTTTTTTTTTTGTGATAAAGAAGAATAACCTAAATTTCACTAACTCAAGTATTTATACTTTGGATTGATTATTAATTGGGTTGGGTTTATTAATTAAAACTTTCGGGCCAACCCATTCTTTTCGGCCCACTCATTAACTGTCCCATAACTCTTATTATTATTTAATTAATTTAATGTGACTAATTAAATAATTAATAAAAAAAATTACTGCGGTTATTACATTCTTACCCCCTTAAAAGAAGTTTGTCCTCAAACTTTGACACGTCTTAATCCGAGAAGATGTCCGGGTACAATTCACGCATTTCACTTTCTTGTTCCCATGTCGCTTCTCTTTCTGAGTGATTGCTCCATTGCACTTTTACGTAGGGAACCGTACGCTTTCTTACGACCTCGTCTTTTCTGTCGACGATCTTGGTTGGTCGTTTATCGTACGTCAAATATGCCCGAACTCTTAACTGCTTGTACTCTATCACATGACTCGAATCATGAATATACTTCCTTAGCATGGAGACATGGAACACATTATGCACTCCAGCTAATACCGGCGGTAACGCCAATCGATAAGCCACTTCCCCGATCTTATCAAGAATTTCGAATGGTCCCACATATCGTGGACTTAACTTTCCCTTAATCCCAAAACGCATAACTCCCTTCGTGGGTGATATCTTTAGGAATACTCGATCCCCTGGCTGAAATTCCAGTTCTCGCATTCTATTGTCTGCGTAAGATTTCTGCCTACTCTGTGCAGTCTGTAGCCACTTCCGGATCTGTTGCACCTTATCCGCCGTGACTTGTACAAGTTCCGGTCCACTTAACCTCCTCTCGCCGACTTCGTCCCAACATGCCGGTGATCTACATTTCCTCCCATACAATGCTTCGTATGGTGCCATTCCAATACTGGCATGGAAACTGTTATTGTATGCGAATTCCACTAACGGTAAGTGTTCGTCCCATGCGTTTGGCCAATCTAACGAAGTAGCCCTCAGCATGTCTTCTAGTGTCTGGATAGTCCTTTCCGACTGTCCATCTTTCTGTGGATGAAACGCCGTACTCATGGTCACTTCCGTTCCTAATGCTTCCTGTAGGCTGTTCCAAAATTTAGAAGTGAACCTAGCATCTCGATCAGACACGATTGTGACCGGGATTCCATGTAACCTTACTATCTCATTGATATACAACTTGGCCAACTTCTCCAACGAATCAGTCTTCTTGATTGCCAAGAAATGTGCTGACTTAGTCAATCGGTCTACGATAACCCATATAGCGTCATACTTCCCTGCCGTCTTTGGCAACCCACTTACGAAATCCATAGCAATATTCTCCCACTTCCATTCGGGAATTGGTAATGATTGCAGTAACCCTGCTGGCTTCTGATGTTCACTCTTAACTTGTTGACACGTCAAACATCTATGCACATATTCCGCCACATCATTCTTCATATTATTCCACCAGTAGGACTCCTTTAGATCCCTATACATTTTAGTACTCCCCGGATGTACAGAGAACTTTGAGCAATGAGCTTCTCTCAATATCTCTCTCTTAATTTCATCATTATTTGGCACCCATACTCTCTTTTGGTATCTCAGAATTCCATCTTCGCCTATGTGAAGATCCTTTGCTTGCCCTTTTCCGATTAGAGCTTCTCTCTCCTCGTCTAACTCTTGTGCCTCTTTAATTCTGCCCAACAATGCAGGTTGTAACGTTAGTCGAGCTAAGTATCCGCTTACTTTTACTATCAAGTTCATCTCCTTGACATCCTTCCATATGCTTACCCCCTTAGAGATCAACGTCGCCAACATTCCGTGATTCTTCCTACTTAAGGCATCTGCCACCTTGTTGGCCTTCCCAGGATGATACAATATTTCACAGTCGTAGTCCTTGAGAAGTTCTAGCCACCTCCGTTGTCTCATATTCAATTCCTTCTGCGTGAAGATATACTTAAGGCTCTTGTGATCTGTAAAATCTGACATTTCACGCCATACAGATAATGTCTCCAAATTTTCAAAGCAAATACTACTGCTGCTAACTCCAAATCATGGGTCGGGTAATTCCTTTCATGTACTTTCAACTGCCTAGATGCATATGCTATCACCTTTTCATTTTGCATCAGTACACAGCCTTATCCTTTCAATGACGCATCACTGTAGATAACAAAACCTTCCGTTCCTGTCGGTAGTGTTAATACTTGTGCAGATACTAATCTATTCTTCAATTCTTGAAAACTTTTCTCACATTCTTCTGACCAAACGAACTTGGCTGATTTCTGTGTCAGCTTCGTCAATGGTCCTGATAACTTCGAAAATCCCTCTACGAACCTTCTATAGTAACCAGCTAAACCCAAGAAACTTCTTATTTCGGTTACTGTAGTCGGCCTTTCCCAATCCATTATTGCCTCTACTTTCGTCGGATCCACAGAAATTCCCTCTTTCGACACTACGTGTCCCAAAAATGCTACTTTCTCCAACCAGAATTCACATTTCTTAAACTTAGCGTATAATTTATGTCTCCTCAAAATTTCTAACACTATCCTCAAATGTTCAGCATGTTCCTCCTTTGTCTTCGAGTATACCAAAATATCATCAATGAATACTATCACACATTTGTCTAAGTACTCTTGAAATATTCTATTCATCAATTCCATGAATGCGGCTGGTGCGTTAGTTAACCCAAATGGCATCACGACAAACTCATAATGCCCATACCTCGTCCTAAACGCTGTCTTCGCCACATCTTCACCCTTGACTCTCAATTGATGATATCCGGATCTAAGATCAATCTTTGAAAAATAACAGGCTCCTCTCAATTGATCAAACAAATCATCAATTCTCGGCAGTGGGTATTGGTTCCTAACCGTCACCTTATTCAACTCTCTATAATCAATACATAGTCTCATAGATCCATCTTTATTCTTCACAAATAGCACCGGTGCACCCCATGGTGATACACTTGGTCTAATCTGTTGGGTTTCCAAGTAACATGCGCAGCGGAATATAGCAATTAAAATTTTAAGAAACCCAAAGCCATGGATCCGTTCATATGATTAAATCAAATACAACAAGATGAATAGAGGAATAACTAACCCTTGATGGCTATCAAATTTTCTCTTGGTCTTTGGTGGAGATTTGAAGACTTGATCACGATCACAAAGCTTGAACACAAACTTTGAAGATGATGATTTTCACCCTCTAGCGGTATCCACACTTCGAACGAATATCAAAGGAGCTTCTTTGATCTTGGTTGCTAGACCAATAATTGTAAAACACACTTTCACAATTTAATAAAGAACTATATGGAATTTATTTTGTGAATTATTTTGTTCCTCAATCAAGGATATCTTAGAACAAAATAAATTCTCTCTCAAACTCTTTGAGACTCACAAAAAGCACTTGTCAATATGGTCTGACCGAATTGGGGTTTTTATACACAATTAAGACATATTCCAAATAGGTAACTTGTGTCAAAAACCATTCCTAATCGAATTAGGAAATTCCCAATCGGCATACCGGGCGCCCGCCTGGTCCTACCCAGGCGCCCGCCTGATTGGGCAGAAAGTCCAGTTCTTTTCTGGCTTGAACAGGCGCCCGCCTGGTGCAACCCAAACGCCCGCTTGGTTGACCAGGAGGCCCAGATCTTTCCAGAAATTCCTTGGAAGTCCTCCGACCCTAAATGCCAATATAGTCCTTTTATTTAAGATTCGTTCTATTGTGTGTGACCCTCTAGGATTATACTAAGTTGGCAATGGGCTCAAACATGATTCCATAAGATATGATTAGGTTCTAGCAAACCGTCATACCTACCCAAATAGTATAACTAGATACAAGTTCGCATTCCTTTAGAATATGTCACAATCCCTTTGTCCACGATGTCATTGAACACAAGTCATGGTCAAACAGTCAACTTGTTTTGTTCAATACTTTCTCGATTCCGAATATGTTGATAATTCAAATGCTATAGATCCAATCAATCCATTTGAGTCCGGCCGAACATTTCATCAACATCATTCCTACGAGAGGCCCAAGCTTGACATCTCTCCGTGGAGGGACAAATCCATTTAGCTTATTATTCTTCCCAACGGGAATCCGATTATGCCAATCATACCCTTTATAACTACCGTGTTAAGGTAGCGTTTGAATATGTCAAACACAATGTTCATCAAGTGGAAGACTATAATAACTTCATGTCTAAGGATTCAAATGACATAATTAATCTGAGATATATATACGACATAGACCATGACATAAATCTCATACAGCGGGTCATGTCCAGTACCTTGTTCCAAACAAGTACCCATAAATCTAACATGATCATCTCATGATCATTTAGCCTTTATACTAGTGCTTAATAAGTACTAGGGACGGGGATTATTATAAGTAAACATGAACAACAATAATAATCAAAACATCTCTTTATTGATATGAAACGAATGATAACAATTACAACGTTTATTAAACGTGCCTAGGGCACCACTACCAACAATCTCCCACTTGCCCTAGGCCCAATATCCCATGTATCTAATACCCATGGACGTAACATGACCATCATGTTTAGCTTGTGGAAGTCCTTTTGTTAGCGGGTCCGCAACATTGTCATCAGTAGGTACTCTGCATATATTTACGTCTCCCCTATCAACAATCTCTCGAATGATATGAAAACGCCTAAGTATGTGTTTGGATTTTTGATGTGCTCTTGGTTCCTTTGCTTGAGCAATAGCACCATTATTATCGCAATAAAGGTCTATTGGATTAGCAATACTAGGAACCACTTCAAGTTCAGTTATGAACTTCTTAATCCAAACAGCTTCCTTTGCAGCATCCGATGCAGCAATATACTCAGCTTCTGTTGTAGAATCAGCGGTTGTACTTTGCTTGGAACTCTTCCAGCTTACAGCTCCACCATTTAACATAAACACAAAACCCGATTGCGATCGGCTATCATCTTTGTCGGTTTGGAAGCTTGCATCCGTGTAAGCATTTACAACGAGATCATCTTCCATTCCTCCATAGACCAAAAACGAGTCTTTAGTTCTTCTCAAGTACTTAAGAATTGCTTTTACGGCTATCCAGTGATTTTCGCCAGGGTCGGATTGGTATCTACTTGTCATGCTCAAAGCATAAGATACATCCGGCCTAGTACAAATCATGGCATACATGATGGACCCAATTGCCGAAGCATATGGAACATCATTCATTTTCTCACGCTCATCGTTTGTCTTAGGACATTGAGTCTTGCTTAGAGAAACTCCATGTAACACGGGCAAGGTTCCTCTCTTAGAATTTTCCATACGGAATCTTCTAATGACCTTGTCAATGTATGTACTTTGGCTTAAACCAAGTAGCCTCCTTGATCTATCTCTATAGATCTTAATGCCAAGTATATACGCGGCTTCACCCATATCTTTCATTGCAAAACACTTTCCTAACCAAGTCTTCACAGACTGAAGTGTAGGAATGTCGTTTCCAATGAGCAATATGCCATCCACATATAAAATAAGGAATAGCACTATGCTCCCACTAATCTTCTTGTATACACAAGGCTCATCTTCGTTCTTGATGAAACCAAACTCTTTGACCGATTCATCAAAACGGAGATTCCAACTACTAGAAGCTTGCTTCAATCCATAGATGGATCTCTGCAATTTGAATACCTTAGAATCTTGTTCAAAACCTTCTGGTTGTGTCATATACACATCCTCTTGAAGTTTTCCATTCAGGAAAGCGGTTTTGACGTCCATCTGCCATATTTCATAGTCATGATATGCGGCAATGGCAAGCAAAATTCTTATAGAATTGATCATTGCTACGGGTGAAAGGGTCTCATCATAGTCAATACCATGAACTTGCCTATAACCCTTCGCTACAAGCCTAGCTTTGTAACTATGCACCTTCCCATCCATGTCAGTCTTCTTCTTGAAGACCCATTTGCATCCTATGGTTTTTACACCTTCGGGCGCATCAATCAAATTCCAAACTTGATTGTCTTGCATGGATTGCAATTCGGATTCCATGGCTCCAAGCCACTTGTCCGAATCAGGAGAAGACATCGCCTCTTGGTAGGTTGACGGTTCATCATTCTCAATGATTTCTACCTCATTACTATCCGTTACGAGAAATCCATATCTCTCGGGCTCGGATCGTACCCTACTAGATTTGCGAGTTACTTGTGTATCTTGAACAGGTTCCACAACTCCTTGTGGTTCTTGTTCTCGTTCCACTATTGGTTCAATGTTATTTTCTGGGTCTCGAATTTCTTCAAGATTTATTTTACTCCCACTGATTTCTTTAGAGAGAAATTGTTCCTCTAGAAAGACACCAGTTCGGGCAACAAACACTTTGTTGTCTTCTCGGTTGTAAAAATAATATCCTTTAGTTTCCTTAGGATATCCCACGAAAATACATTTATCAGATTTGTGTGCTAGTTTGTCAGAGATAAGTCTCTTGACATAAACTTCGCAACCCCAAATCCTCATGAAAGACAAACTATGTTTCTTTCCACTCCACATCTCATATGGAGTCTTTGGAACCGATTTAGTTGGAACTTGATTTAGTGTGAAAGCAGCGGTTTCTAGGGCGTAACCCCAAAAGGATATTGGAAGATCAACTTGACTCATCATTGATTGAACCATGTCTAACAAGGTCCGATTCCTCCTCTCGGACACACCATTCCATTGTGGTGTTCCGGGTGGAGTCAATTGTGAAACTATTCCACAATTCTTTAGATGATCATCAAATTCTTGACTTAAGTATTCACCACCTCGATCTGATCGAAGTGCCTTTATACTTTTGCCAAGTTGTTTTTCTACTTCATTTTGAAATATTCTAAATATCTCAAATGCTTCACTTTTATGTTTCATTAGGTAAACATACCCAAATCTACTATAATCATCAGTGAAGGTTATGAAGTATTGAAATCCTCCCCTAGCATTTCTACTTAATGGTCCGCATACATCGGAATGTATCAACCCCAATAAGTCGCTTGCCCTTTCACCTAGCTTGGTAAAAGGTGTCTTAGTCATTTTTCCAAGAAGACACGACTCACAAGTGTCATATGACTCGAGGTCACATGATCCTAAAAGTCCGTCCCCATGGAGCTTTGAGATACGCTTCTCATTAATATGACCAAGACGGCAATGCCACAAATAAGTATGATTTACATCATTAGGTTTAGATTTCTTATTTACATGATAGACATTGTCATTATTTTCATTCTTGACATCCAAGATATAAAGGCCATTAAAGGAATTAGCAATACCATAAAGCACATCATTTAAATAAATAGAAAATTTCTTATTCTCAATAAGAAACTTAAAACCTTCATTATCCAAACAAGAAATTGAAATAATATTTCTGCTTAAATCCGGAACATAATAACAATTGTTCAAAACAAGAATTAATCCGGAAGGTAAAGTGACTTCATAAGTCCCTACGGCTAATGCAGCAACTCTTGCTCCATTTTCCACACGTAGATCTACTTCACCTTCTTTAAGCAGTCTCCTATTCTTTAGTCCCTGCACATTTAGACAAATGTGAGAACCACATCTGGTATCCAATACCCAAGAATCAGTGGTAGAAAGGAGAATATCTATCATATAGATACCTGAAGTCGACGCAGCCTTGCTGCTCTTCTTCTTCTTTTGCTCTTCCAAGAAAGCCTTGCAATTACGTTTCCAATGACCAATTTCTTGACAATGGAAACAGATTGCATCCTTTTGTGAATCACGTTTTGCCTCAGAAGCCTTGGCAACCTTTGCCTTGCTTATTTTGGGTTTGACAACTTTCTTACCCTTTCCTTTGGCACTAGCCTTCTTCCCATCATGAACCAAGAGCACGGGAGAACCTTTCTCCACAATTTTCATCTCTGCAGTTTTGAGCATCCCATGCAACTCAGAGAGATTCTTATCCATTCCATGCATGTTATAATTCATCACAAACTGATTATAACTTTTAGGTAATGAATTAAGAATGAGATCCGTGGCTAGCTCCAATGGGATTGGATAGCCAAGTTTCTCAAGGTGCTCTACATAACCTTTCATTTTAAGAAAGTGAGGACTCACTTGTTGCCCTTCATTCATTTTACAAGTAGTGAATGCAACAATGGTCTTGTACCTCTCTTGCCTAGCTTGCTCTTGAAACATGGTTCTCAACTCCACGCCTATCTCATAGGCTTCCAAATGTTCCAAACTTTGTTGGAGTTTTGAACACATAGCAGCAAGCATGAGACAGCTTACATCTCTAGAATCATTACGATGTTTCTTGTAATTGTCTCTTTCCACCCTAGGGGCAGTAGGCGGTGGTTCAGCAGGGAGAGGCCCATCGAGAATGTACAACTTATCTTCTTGCCTAAGAACAATTCTTATGCTACGGATCCAATCCATAAAGTTGGTACCATTCTCTTCGAGCTTATCCTTCTCAAGGATCGATCGCAACGACATTGATTGAGTGTTATTAGTCATTATCTACAAATATGCAAAATTTCCAAAATCTAATAAGTACCGATTTTCATTAAGGAGATAAACAATGTATTTTTCAAACAAAATACTCACACTAAATTATATAACCTTCATATACATCCAATGTATAATATAATTTAAATGGGTTAAGATCCAACTTTAATTTAATTTCAAGTCCGCTAAGGCGGATTACACAAAATCAAATTAATTAGGTAGACACTCTTGTCAATCATATCTCATATGACTCTTAGTTCCTTTATGAGATTCTTTAAGAAATCCAATTTCAAAAAGCATGTTAAACCTCATCTTTGCCTAGGCCCAAAACTGTTTTGACGCCCAATTAAGTCTAACCATTTTAAACGCATAGTTAATGTGTCCCGCTAGGGCGTGCCCACATTATCTATCTTGCTCATACATATATAAATTTAATGCATCTCGCTAGGGCGAATCTACATTAGAGTCACTTATGTACTAACAAGTGTTTTAATCATGGCATGGCAATAAAAGACTTAAAACTTTCTTTGAAGGTTCATCACATATAGCATATAACACATTTATGAGCACATAATATAAACATGTTACACATCAAGTTTAGCCACTAAATTAATCCTCATTAATTTAAGCATGATATTTATGTGTCATTAGTTTCTCTATAATTATGAGGATGAGACTATTTCAACTTTGGTTATTATCTCCAAATCAAGATAACAAGAAGCGCGGTCGAACTAAGCCATTAGGCAACCATAATCCCGCACTAATTCAAGAAACCAAGAAAGTAGTCCATGTGGCCGAAACTAAGCAATAGATGGTCTCGATGAACGTAGGCCAATTGCATTCACAATTCCACATGGATCTCCAATCATTGAATCAAGAACTTTGTTTCTCAATTTTAGCAATTATGAACTCTTCATAATTCTAACTTCGTTTTATCTTTGAAACTTTGATTGCGATCAATTTTGGGAAACACAATCTCGATGAACGCAGATTAGCCATCCAAAACTTGAACCAATCTAGGAATCACAAGACTAAAACAAATAGGAAAATCAAACCCCAAAATCCACACACAAACCAACTACCCAAAACTCATTCCAGATCAGCAAGTCTGAAGTGGTCTTGTTACTGGTTTTGTTGGATTTATCGAAAAATTCCAGAATCAGATTTTGAACAAAATCAGAACATTCTGGCCTAGCGAGCGCGCCTGGTCCAGGCGAGCGCCTGTATGGTCAGAATGGTATGGAATTTTTAAGTTCGAAAATTTTGTCTCAAAATTATTTTTCCCCGATTATTAAAACTTTGATCCAATCAAAAATCAATAATCGAAATAATTCAGAATCCACCATAATTTTTATTGCGATTGAATCGTGCGATTAAAGTTGGAAAAACAATAAACCACATAAAATCACAAAACACATAAACATCATATAATCCAATATTCATATCATGCTTGGCACATAAACAATTTATATACACACAACATGATCCAAGTATTGAATTAATCAACATGAACGGGGCTCTGATACCACTGTTGGGTTTCCAAGTAACATGCGCAGCGGAATATAGCAATTAAAATTTTAAGAAACCCAAAGCCATGGATCCGTTCATATGATTAAATCAAATACCAACAAGATGAATAGAGGAATAACTAACCCTTGATGGCTATCAAATTTTCTCTTGGTCTTTGGTGGAGATTTGAAGACTTGATCACGATCACAAAGCTTGAACACGAACTTTGAAGATGATGATTTTCACCCTCTAGCGGTATCCACACTTCGAACGAATATCAAAGGAGCTTATTTGATCTTGGTTGCTAGACCAATAATTGTAAAACACACTTTCACAATTTAATAAAGAACTATATGGAATTTATTTTGTGAATTATTTTGTTCTTCAATCAAGGATATCTTAGAACAAAATAAATTCTCTCTCAAACTCTTTGAGACTCACAAAAAGCACTTGTCAATATGGTCTGGCCGAATTGGGGTTTTTATACACAATTAAGACCTATTCCAAATAGGTAACTTGTGTCAAAAACCATTCCTAATCGAATTAGGAAATTCCCAATCGGCATACCGGGCGCCCGCCTGGTCCTACCCAGGCGCCCGCCTGTTTGGGCAGAAAGTCCAGTTCTTTTCTGGCTTGAACAGGCGCCCGCCTGGTGCAACCCAAGCGCCCGCTTGGTTGACCAGGAGGCCCAGATCTTTCCAGAAATTCGTTGGAAGTTCTCCGACCCTAAATGCCAATATAGTCCTTTTATTTAAGATTCGTTCTATTGTGTGTGACCCTCTAGGATTATACTAAGTTGGCAATGGACTCAAACATGATTCCATAAGATATGATTAGGTTCTAGCAAACCGTCATACCTACCCAAATAGTATAACTAGATACAAGTTCGCATTCCTTTAGAATATGTCACAATCCCTTTGTCCACGATGTCATTGAACACAAGTCATGGTCAAACAGTCAACTTGTTTTGTTCAATACTTTCTCGATTCCGAATATGTTGATAATTCAAATGCTATTGATCCAATCAATCCATTTGAGTCCGGCCGAACATTTCATCAACATCATTCCTACGAGAGGCCCAAGCTTGACATCTCTCCGTGGAGGGACAAATCCATTTAGCTTATTATTCTTCCCAACGGGAATCCGATTATGCCAATCATACCCTTTATAACTACCGTGTTAAGGTAGCGTTTGAATATGTCAAACACAATGTTCATCAAGTGGAAGACTATAATAACTTCATGTCTAAGGATTCAAATGACATAACTAATATGAGATATATGTACGACATAGACCATGACATAAATCTCATACAGCGGGTCATGTCCAGTACCTTGTTCCAAACAAGTACCCATAAATCTAACATGATCATCTCATGATCATTTAGCCTTTATACTAGTGCTTAATAAGTACTAGGGACGGGGATTATTATAAGTAAACATGAACAACAATAATAATCAAAACATCTCTTTATTGATATGAAACGAATGATAACAATTACAACGTTTATTAAACGTGCCTAGGGCACCACTACCAACATAATCAACCCCTTGTCCAACAGTTCTTGCAACTGCTCCTTTAGTTCCTTCAACTCTGTTGGAGCCATCCTGTACGGTGCTCTCGAAATAGGTGTGGTTTCTGGTACTAAATCGATGGAGAACTCTACTTCCCTTACTGGTGGTACACCAGGTAAATCTTCAGGAAATACATCTTGAAATTCATTCACTACTTCAAGTGACTCTAAGGTTACTCCCTTCTCTTCTGTTTCACCTATGTATGCCAGGAATCCTACACATCCCTTCCTCAACATTTTACGTGCCTTCATCACCGAGATTAAACCTATCCTCTTCCTCGGCCTTGAACCTACAAATCTGTATTCTTCTCCTTCTTCTCATAGGAACGTCACTATTTTCTCTTGAAAGTTCACGTTAGCTTGATGTAGAGCCAACCAATCCATTCCTAGTATGACGTCGAATTCCGACATATCCAGTTCGATGAGATCGATCTTTACATTCGTATCTCCGATTCCTAAGGTGCAATTTCTATAAGAGGTAGTAATGGGGATAGCGTCTTTAGTAGGTGTATCTATTACTAAAGGCATCTCTAAGTTCTCTGGGTGCAGTTTTAACTTCCTTGCCACAGCATAACTAACTACTGAATGAGTAGCCCCAGTATTTACTAATACATAAACATTACGAGAATTTAACTGCATCATACCTGCCACAAGGTCTGCATTTACTCCAGCTGCCTTTGCGGTCATGGTGTACATCCTACCACGGCCTCCACCGTTTCCTCCTCCGTTGTCCTTATTTCCTGCAGCCGGTTCATCTTTCCTAGGTTCTGGGCACTTCCACTTCGGGTGTCCCACCTTCCTACAGTTATGGCACTGCCGCTCCTTGTAGAAACAAATTTCTGTCTTATGAGCTCCATCACAAATGGTACATTTATCATGGCTGGTGAAACCTTGGCTCCTGCCCTTATTCCACTCACGCCTGTTGTCATTGGTGTTCCGACCACTCCCACTATGGATATTGTTGAAGTGTCTACTTCCATGACTGCCCTTATCGCGACCGTCATCCACCGCTTTCCTCTTATTGTTATTGTGGTCTTTACTGCCCTTATATCCTTCTGCCTTTTGGGCCACTGTCTTTGCTTTCTCTTCTCGTCGGTTACGAAAATTATCCGACTCCCTCTCCACTATCTTAGCCCTGTCCAGCACCGCTGAATACGTAGTCAGAGCTAACGGTGTGATTCTGTACCGAATTCTATCACTCAGTCCTGCTTCAAATTTCCTTGCTTTCTGTTCTTCAGTATCGAAGAATCTTGGCGCAAACTCTAGCAGATCGGTGAACTTCTCACCATACTCAGCCACTGTCATGTTCCCTTGCACCAAAGTCAGGAATTCTGCCACCTTGGCGTTCCTTGTGCTTGCAGGGTAATATTTCTCATTAAAGATAGCCTTAAACCTGGTCCACGTAAATGCAACGTCACCACGAGCCACAGCAGCTCGCTTTTCTGCCTCCCACCATGACCGAGCCTTCCCTTTTAGCATGAATGTCGCAAATACCACTTTCTGCTCCTCAGTGCAGTTCAGCGTTTCGAATATACGCTCAGTACTCTTAATCCAATCCTCTGGCTTCTCCTTAGTTGTATCCGAGAACGAATCGGGATTCCTCCTTTGGAATAACTCTAGCGGGTCACGCAGTGGAGCTTGTGGTTGTGGTTGAGCAAGTCCAGTAACAGTCTGACCTATCCCAGCTACTGCCTGTGATAGCGTCTGCAAGAGATTTACCAGTGCCGGGTCCAATTGCCCGCCTAGATTACCGGTGTTGTTGTCATTGCCCTCACCATTCCTGTTGTTTCCACTTCTGGTATTCATCTGCAATTTTCCTTTTTACTTTAGAACAAGTTCGTGCTCTATAAATGTTCATCACTACACAATATGTGCGGTGTTCATGGTATACTTAACATTACTATTTTTACTAACGGTTACTTGTTAGTTTGGATCGTGTTCGTAGGTCTTTTGTACTAGACCATTATTCAGATTTGGTTAGTTTACTTAACCTTTCTTCTCCGGTTCAGGAGTTTTTGTACTTCATATTTTACAACCGTTTTACTTGGTTGATTATTATCTCTTTATTCCACTAGTTTTTATTACTTAACTAGTGTTAACTTACTCCAATGGTCGTCTTACTTCGTACTATGGTTACGGAGATTATTTCAAATCGCTCCGGCGTTTTCCCTTGTCTTTTCTAGACAAGTCGACTGTTAGTCTAAACAATAATAGACAATTCATAATTCTGGTATTGAAATTAAATAATTAACTTTATTCAACTAAAGTGTGAGATTTAAACATCTCAAGATACACTCAAAATTCAACTTAACGTAAGCCAAAAGTCTAATTGCATTACTCCACTAATCATAAAAAAAAAATCTATTCCAATAACTATTTTGTAACCAATTGCATCAATTTCCACATTGTGCGTGCTCTGCTTCAAGTTGGTCACATTTCTCTTGTAACTCTATCTTCTCTGCCCAAATCTGATAGCTTGACACTCTAAGCTTTTCCTCATACTCTTCTTGTTCAGCTATCTTCTTCTTCAGTTTATTTCCCTGCTCTATCTCATCTACTAGTTGTACACTGATACGGTTCCACTCGCGATTAGCTCTAATCACGTGGCTCTCTAGTCTTTTGACTTTCTCTAGCTGTTCTGCCAACTTTCCCTCTACATACATCATGTCCTCATCGCGTCCCTTGATGACATTCTGTAGGCTGTCGACTCCTAGAGTCTCCTTCCTAAGCTCCCTTTTTGTTTTGCGCAACTCCATAGTTAACTGCTTAATGGTATTCTCCTTGGCTTCTATTTCTTCCTTCAGGGTAGCACTGTACCTTACAGATTTCATTGGCCTCCTCGACATGATCCTACACACACTAACAATAAACTTATTTAGTACATAGTCCCAAGATTTCGTATAACATACTTGTAGAATATAATAGACATGTAATGAAGAGGTTTCTACTTCCCCAAGTATATTCATACTTTACGTATACCCTTAGTATTATTCCTAGAGATAGATTTTTATCACTTGAACTTCCTCAAGTAAGATCTTATTCAAGTCAAGTACTAAGTTCTCCCATTAGTCTTAACTTTCAGTTTTCTCCCATAAGACCTAAAGCCATTGCTCTGATACCAACTGTAACACCCCGAATTTTTCCTTAATGTATCTGAGCATTTAATGGCATTAAATAACAATAATTAATACCTCAAATTAGGGTTCACAACTAACCCTTTATTACATCATCAATTCAAAATAAATGCGGAAGCGTAACTTAAAACTTGTCTTGGCAGGTAAACCACCCTATCCATCAACGTATCTTTAACTTACATCAATAAATAAATGTTCTTAAAATAACTAAATAAGAATCTTCAATCTGCCGTTCTTCCTACGGCTGCCCTCCTTTTCTTCCCCTTCTACTTAAATCCTGAAACAAAAATTTATAAAGAAGGGATGAGCGAACGAATGCTCAGTAAGTTCATACGTGGCCTCTCCGGTTACTAAGGAGAGACGACCAGAACGAACACTATGAATAATTTTTACAAGGATAGGTTCAGTTACTTTTTGATTCAAGACTGCAGAACAATACAGTCGTATTACTTTTAAGATTTTTACTTTCAAAGGATTATGGCACTACAATCCAAAGGGATTCATTCAAATTCCGTCAATTCCGGGGTAACGTACATTATAACCTCAATGCCAAAGGTACAATTTGTACACCTAGCTTCTTCCAAGCCAATAGTGTGGGTCGAAACATACATGGTATCCACACATATATGCTCGGGGTCTAGAATCATCCTTGTAATCAGACAATTCCTGAGAGAAGGCATGTGATCACTCATGCAATCCCTAGTTTAAGGACGAGTCTTTTCTAACTGGACTGTCCGTCAATGTCTTTTCTAACTGGACATTGGCCACTCTAACAAGTAAGTGGTTAACTTACAAGTTAAAATGAGAACATACCAAGGTACAAGTATGTGATAACAAGTTTCAAACTTCGATACTTAGTAGATCAATGGGGACATCACTAAGTACGGATTCTTTCAAAGAACGTTCAATAACGAGGAGTTTATTCAAATACTATCATGCCATACTGATAGCTAACTTATAGAAAGAATATAGAATTCCAATAAACAGGAGTTCAAATACTGTAAGGAACGTAATCCCTTACCTGAATTGCTTTTCCTCGCAATCTCCTCTCTGTGCGAATCTACAAGGCACCGAGTAATTTACTTTAGTACTCTCAATATTGTTAACTACTTCTACTTAGTTAACTGAGAGATGTGTTTTAACTTCTTTACTTCATTATTCCTTTCTTACGTTTAAGTTTCTGACTTTGATTTACGAGTCAGTCCTTTAACTTTAATATAATTTTAATTAAGTCATCTAACTTTGGGTTAATTACAATTTGGTCCTCAACTTTTGGTTAATTACAATTTGGTCCTTCAACTTTGGATTAATTGCAATCTAGTCTTTCAACTTTAGTTTAATTGCAAGTTAGTCCTTCAACTTTGGATTAATTGCAGATTGGTCCTTCAACTTTAGTTTAATCACTTAGGCCCCTCTAACTTCAAAGGTTTCCCCTTTTTATTCCTTTTAACTTTAACTTTTTCAGTTTAATCCTTTTCCGTTAGGAAACTAACTGAAATCTTTTAATCCCTTCCTTTCTCGTTAACTTTCTAACTTCCAAGGTCTTCCAATTACTTATTCTAGTTTCTCAAGTTAGTTTTCTAACTTTTTACCAACCCTCTTAAAGATTATGTTTTCTTTTCATTATAAACTTAACGAAAATACTAACTTTCCGTCCCAATTCTTAACATTCTCAATCAAGAATCAACACCCAAATTATATAACCAAAGCCGAATTATACCTCATCAAGATTCATTGATTTCGATCAATCTTTCTAATTCTTTAAACATTTTTTCTAAATTCCCAAACATCAATTTTATTCATAAATCAATAACACAAATCATTAAAATCAACAAAATAATCCTCAATTAAATAGAGGCCATTCGGCCGAATAGTATTAGGAAAAAAATCCATATTTCCTTCTTTTTGATAAACCCAATTCAACCTCAAATATTTATTTATTCAATCTTCAAGCATTGCATAATACTAATCACTTCCAATCGTGATTATTAAATAAAACTTAAAATAAAACTAGCATGCAGATCATTATTTTTCCATAGCAATTAGATCAAATCAATTTACCTTTAGAATTTTACCAATAATCACTAGCATGCAAAAACCCTATTATTCATATTCTTAACTCATGCATAGCTTAGGTTCTACTAAACCAAATTCCTTGAAATAAATTTTAAAAGATGAGGTTTGACATTACCTCGCTAATGAATGGATTACTTCTTCACAACAATGGCGGAATCTCTCCTCCCTCCTCTTCACTGCCTTCAGTCGGCGGCTAGGGTAGATTTAGGGTTTTTTCCTTTTTTTTTTTTTTTTTTTTTTTGTGATAAAGAAGAATAACCTAAATTTCACTAACTCAAGTATTTATACTTTGGATTGATTATTAATTGGGTTGGGTTTATTAATTAAAACTTTCGGGCCAACCCATTCTTTCGGCCCACTCATTAACTGTCCCATAACTCTTATTATTATTTAATTAATTTAATGTGACTAATTAAATAATTAATAAAAAAAATTACTGCGGTTATTACAAATTCTGCATCTAACAGAATTTTTCCAGATTTGATATTACCATGAGAAATCTGAAATGGAGCTTCACTGTGAAGGTAAACCAGTCCACGAGCAACACCTCTTATGATTTTATAACGGCTATCCCAGTTTAAACGTTTAAGCTTAATTTTATCTGCATATACAATTAAGATGTCTTTTTGTCAAAGCTCAATTAGAAACTCGAATACGAGATCAAATGTGACATGCATCCTGAATAAACAATTAAAGTGAGACTTATAGACAAGGACGGAAATTAACCATAATACCGAAGAGGAAGAGATCAAGGCTTCTATTTTGCACGAATTCGTAGATGAGAAGCTTTTCTTTTCCTTTCACACACGAACCGAGGAGCCTGACCAGATTCTTGTGGCGAACCTTTTTCAACAACATGACTTCATTTTTGAACACTGCTTCGTCTTGTGTTGAATTTGCAGAGAAAATTTTAACAGCTATTTCTTGTCCATTCTGAAGCCTACCCTGAATGTGAGGCAACCAACCTTAAGGAGTTATATATACTAATGGTCATACTATCTCAAGAACATGTAATCATACACACAGTTGCTATTACCTTGAAAATAGGACCAAATTCACCTTCTCCAAGCTTATTAGATCGGGCAAAGTTATCAGTTGCAGTCTTCACAGTGTCAAAGTCCAACTGTAAGGATTCTAATCCGTCTAGAAAATGTATTAAATGTGAGTGACAAGGAATCAACGTGTTCCGTAATCTTTGGTCACGTTTAGATCGACTTAAACATATTAATGGTAGCTTCAATAATGGGCGGCCCGGTGCACGAAGCATTGTATTAAATGTGAGTGAGAAGGAATCAACGTGTTCCGTAATCTTTGGTCACATTTAGATCGACTTAAACATATTAATGGTAGCTTCAATAATGGGCAGCCCGGTGCACGAAGCACCTCCGCGTAGCGAGGGGTCTGGGGAAGGTACCCCACCACAAGGGTGAAATGTAGGCAAACCATACCTTGCATACATGCAAGAGGCTGCTTCCAAGACTTGAACCCGTGACCTCTAGATCACACGGCAACACCTCAACCAGGGCGCCAAGGCTCCCCTTCTAATGGAAGCTCCAATGAAATATGTAAATTTCGATGCGAAAAGCGAATATGGTAAGTGTGCAACTTTTACCGTTGCCTTAGTAGGTATTAATCAAGATTTTTTTGGACTCGAACAAGTATGAAATTACTAATAGCAATCATCACTAGAAACAAGTTAAAGGCTGACCAATCTTATATGATTTTCTTTCATAGATGGAATGGACAAAAAAAGAGTTGGAATCCATTGATTTCATTGGCATTTTGTATGCCAAATTAGGTATAAACAACCCCCCCCCCCCCCCCCCGGTATCCAACCAATCCTACTTTGCATCCCAGTTTGAAATTTGTTCTGTTTAGCACCATGTCCCCCACCATAACCACCACCATGCGGCGCTACCATCACCCCAACCAAAAACAAAATCAAACGCCAATTTCAATATCTTCACTTTAACTATCCTCAATTAAGGTAAAGAAAAAAGGAATTCATCATAAGGCAACACCGAAATCTTTTCGTTGAATATAAGAACTCAACAAAAGCTTTAGTCTTTTGAAAATAAATATAAAAAAATTCAAATTCAAATCTGGGCTTCCAAAGCCATTGCAGATTTGAACGTACCGGTCGGAGGGGGAGGCGAAATGGCGGTGAAGGAGAAAGCAAAAGGGTGGTGATTGTGCCGACATGGTGTTATGTTCTTGGTTGTATCTTGAATTTGAGTGAAATGGGTAATGTAGCAGGGGAGTGATACAGTGGTTATGGTAGAGAAGTGAGGAGTGAAAGTAGGAAGGGCGGGGGAGGGATGAGAGTTGGAGTGGGAGAGATGGAGGGAAAATGGAAGACGGGAAGGGGCAGTGGGAAGGAGGGAGGGATGCATGGTCTGGGAAGCATTGCAAGAAACTGGGAGGGAAATGGATATGGAGGTTCTAGGTTTTTTTATCTCTTCTTTTCTTTCTTTGGTGATAGTAAGATAAATTTCTTTAGTGTGATTTCTAATATATAAATTTAGTGTATCAATTTAATATATATTATTTAATAGTTTTATACAAAAATATTAGATAAAACTAATTAAAAAAAACGTTTCTGTAAATGAGATTACTTGTTTTTATTTGCTTTCTATTTATATTTTTAAGTAAACAAATATTTGGTCAACAAACTTATTTTTTACATAATTGGATAAAATATTTCTTTATATTGATGATGTAATAAATAACGTATAAAATAGCTTTGAATTTATTGTACATGAGAAGAGTGTGAAAATGATAATAGTAAACTAAAAGTTAAAAAGAGAATGACTTTTGTTATTTTTTCTACAACGTTTGTGAGTGCCAGGGTAAAGTGGGACGATTTAAAAATTAAAGTACCCAACAGATTGACTTTTCAAACTGTGATGCATAGTGAGACCGGGTGGATACTGTTAGAGAGGGGACTTAACGTAACTTGGACCTTTTTGGCCTTTTGTCATTTATATTTTCTCAGTGAAATTAAAGACACTACATGCCATACAGAGTAATGGGCTTACCTGCTGTGGAATGGAACTTTGATGAAAGGAAGGCGTGCACCCTCTTTACAAATGTACTTTTCTTGGTAGGCCTTGCATGTGACAAAGCGCGGTTTGGACCTTCTGGCCTCCAAAAGCTATCAATCTGTCCATTAACAACTTCCTGCTTTCCGAAAGTGTCTGTCGGAGAATCTGATAACTCTGAGATCTCTTGGTTGCCATAATTACCTAGAGGCCTAACGATATGACCCTCCAATAAAGATGTGTCAGGCATCTCTTGCATTGCAAGTGCAAACTCAAGCTTGGTGACGACCTCTCCCATAGTAGGCCCTTTTTTTGAACTTGTCCGCAAGCATTGACAAGCAGTCTTCGAAAACACATCCAAACAATTTGACAAGATACTCCCATTTAGACTAGCATCAACAATCTGACCTATTTTTCCTTCTTTCACGCATTTTTTAGCCCATCCAGCTAAACCCCATTGCTCCTCATCCAATCTTGAATCTACAGCAGACCTCGCACACAACACTTCAAATAACACTACCCCAAAAGCATACACATCAGATTTCTTTGTCAGCCTGTGGGTCAAGAAATACTTAGGATCCAAATATCCAAATGTACCTTTTACATGTGTGCTAACATGTGTACATGGTTGATTAATTGGGCCTATTTTAGACAACCCAAAGTCTAAAATCTTTGCTTCCATATTTTCATCCAGCAGAATATTGGAACACTTCATCATCACACAGTTGACTGATACTTATCAAATTTTCTTTCAACCCGTCTACATGGGAGTATCTTGTCAAATTGTCTGAAAGAGTATGAAATACTCTTATATTTATTTTATGTATCTTTGTGATTCTGATAATAATATTGTATATAATTAGTTTAGTTATTTTAGGAATTAGTTGTAATTATTTAGGAATAGATTAATTTGAGTTATTTATTAGTTTTATTTATTTGACTAACATACTAATACTTATCTTTGGTAAGTGGATATATTTTAGGTGTTTTATTTTGGAAGACTCTCATATGGAAAGAAGGATTTCTTGGAGTATAAGGAGCGGTCAAGCCTAGTATAAATACAAGCCGACTCCTTCATTCCTTCTGGACGTTTTTACAGAATTATTGAGAGAGAGTTTTTATCGTTCTTGAAATTCTTATTCATTAAGAGTTCAAGTATTTTTTATGTTTAGTCTATTCAAGATAGAATAGGTTTTGATCTTTTCGTAGTTTTTGTTTCTTTCATCCTTTAGTACTCTGAAAGAGTTTTCATATATGAAAGTTTTCCAGCAAGGTATTTCTTGCTGAAGTGTTTATTTATTTCGTTTTAATTCCGCTGCATATTTCTCTGTTCGTCGTGTCAACTGACAGGACAACTGTCTGGACAACTGTGAGCACGGTTGAACACACAGTTGGTCAGTTCCCAGAAAACAGTCCTAGCCGCATAATTTCTTTCAATTGGCACCAGAGCCTGGTCTCGACATACTGAGATCGATCTTTGAAAGTGGTCATTATGGACTGTACTCAAACTCGTAATAAGCCGCCTACACTAGATGGTTCAAACTACCATTTCGAAGGCAAAGATGATCATGTACATTAAAAACATAGATCATCGTGCTTGGGTCAGCATTCTAGTTGGATATACATCCCCTACAATGGAATTAACTGATCCAAAAGCAAAAGCTTCGGTTTCTGATGAAGAAAAAGTAGAAAAGATTTTTGTTCCAAAACCCGAGCAAGATTGGAATGCGGAAGAAATTGCCCTTGCAAATTACAATGCAAAGGCAATGGCTGCCATATCTGATCATGTTGATCACAATTTGTATCGGTTATTTTCTAACCATACCGTGTCCAAAATTGCTTGGGATATTTTACAACTTCATTGTGAAGGGTCTGATAGTGTCAAACAAATAAAATTAAGAAGATTGATGACAGAGTTTGAAAATTTAAGAATGGGAGATAATGAAACTATTCAAGACTATTCTGCTAGATTAATGGATATTTCAAATTAATCATTTGCATTAGGAGAATCCATCTCCAATGCAAGGTTGGTTAGTAAAATTTTAAGAACTCTCCCAGAAAAATTTAACATCAAAATCTCTGTCATTGAAGAAACTTGTGATACTCGGACCGTGAGTCTTGAAAAGGTTCTAAGTATTCTAACTACGTTTGAATTGAACCTTGAAGTTCAACAAACTAGCAAAGTAAATTCAATTGCTCTTGCTAGTGCTCTTACTGTGTTCAAAGATCTTGTTGAATTATTAAAGGATATTGATGACTCAAACTTAGAGGAAGATGAATGTGACTTGATCTCTAAAAAATTCAACAATATGTTGAACAAAAAACGTCAACAAAGGTTTACTAATAAGGCTACTGCTTCTTCCCCTAAGATTGAATCATTCAAGAAAGAAACAAGTAAGAACAAATTTTTTTCTGAAAACAAAAGATCTATTGAGTCCGTTCAGTGTAGAGCGTGTTTAGGGTTTGGACACTATGCCAATGAGTGTGCTAACACACTCAAAAAGAGAGGGATGAGTCTTTCTGCAAGCTTAAGTGATTCAGATGATGGCGATCAAACAGCAAGCCTGTCATTTTTACGATCATCACAATCCTCCCTTTCTGACAGTGAATCTGACAATGAATCTGACAGTGACGATGAACAGTCAGTTGTCAGCTCAGATGGTACTAACATGTATATCTGCCTTAACTCCACATCTGCAGGTGAATCTGAGGAATCCCAACAGGAAGAAGAGGATAGTGCAACCTATAAAGATCTGTACAATACATATGTTGAGCTTCATGCAGATTGGTCCAAGCGAATGGAACAACTCAAGGCATTCAAGAAGGTAAATGAAAAACTCACCTCTGACAATCTGAAATTAAAGGCTGAAAATGAGAGGTTGTCGAGTGAAAGTGATGTTCAAAAGGACTCCATAGCTAGGTTAGAAGTCATGCTTACAAAGAAAGACAATGAGTGTGAAAAATATAAAAGCGAACTTGAAAAAGAAACAAATACCCTTGCAAAGATTAACTCCAGTAAGGGTAAGTTTGATAAAATTTTGACAATGGGAAATGAAGGGAGATCAGGAATAGGCTATGGAGATCCAATTTTTGTCAAAGAAGGTGAGGGTACATCAAGAACCAATGAGAGTTATCCTGCAAATCACGCATCTCCTAAAAAAAATAGGAAAAACAGAAAGAGAAGATACGTATGTCACCACTGTTTTGCACCTGGACACATTCGTCCATTTTGTTATAAACTGAAACAGGAACTCGGTTTGGACAAGAACAGCGGTCATCTGACACGACAACTGTGGGCACAATCTGACAATCAGTTGCCCTGTCAACCGCCCAGGCAACAGCAGGTCGGAAAAAAGAATTGGGTAAGAAAGGACACTTTACAATGTCAAGTGGTGTTTACCTCCTTCAAAAGTAGTGTGGAAAGAGCTTGGTACTTTGATAGCGGCTGTTCTCGTCATATGACCGGTTCTCTTGAGCATCTCATAGATTATGAAGTCTTCAAAGGAGGAAATGTCAATTTTGGTGGAGGTGCTAAGGGAAAGGTCATTGGTAAAGGTACGTTGTGTGTTGACGGCTTGCCAAATTTGCACAATGTCTTACATGTAGACGGGTTGAAAGCAAATTTGATAAGTATCAGTCAACTGTGTGATGATGATGTTGGGTTTTGAGCAAACATGCGCAGCGGAATGAAACCCAAAAGCCTAGATCCGATCACGATGATTAAATTAATATGGAGATGAATTTAGAACACTAACCGTGACGGAGCTTTAAAATTCTGAGATCTTCAATCTTTGTTCTTCGCGCTTCTTCGAATCACGAACGTAGAAACGACCGCAAAACTTGGATCACGAACTTTGAAGGAGTTGATGCCAACGCCCTCTATGTTTATCCACACGCGAACGAATTACAAGAACGATTCTTGAACCGGATTGCTAGACCCAATAGAAACTCTTTCTATTTTGAAGGCTATATAGAAAATCAATGTTCTTGTTCTTGAGGAAGAAGAAGAACTTGTTTTTCTCTCTCTCGGAGGCTATCTAATTGATATGGAATCAATACATACCGATTAGGTCGTTGTTAGAGGTTTATATACTTATTAGTCCTAAACCGTTTAGGAGAAATAGGTTAAAACCCGTCACAACACGAAATCAGTTTTTGGGCCCGAACAGGGCCTGCTCGGCCGAGTCCTTTAAGGTGCTCGGCCGAGCACCTTTGCTCCAGAAAATATGACCTTCTGATTTCCCATGCTCGGCCGAGTCATATGAGGTGCTCGGCCGAGCACCACCAGAATTCCGATTTTAGCCTTTGAAACAATTCGTCCTTTTGTGTGTGACCCCATAGGATTATATTAAGTTGGCAATGAGCCCAAACACATTTGTGCTCATAAATCATGAGCGGACTCTAGCAAGCCATCATGACTACCCAATTAATATAACTTGTATAAGTTCGTGAATCCTTTATAGAACATATTACAATCTCTTTGTTTCACGATGTCTATTGAACGTAAGCCATGGTCAATGGTCAACTTACAATGTTCAATGCTTTCTCGATCCAGAATGTATTGATAGTACAAATCTTATTTGAGCACGGCCATGCATTTCATCAACACCATTCTTCGAGTGGCCAAAGCTTGACATCTCTCTCTTACGAGGAACAAATCCCTTCTTGATTTATTACCTTTCCCTACATGAATCCGATTACGCCAATCACATTCTTTATAGCTACCCGATTAGGGGTAACGTTTGAATATGTCAAACGTAATGTTCATCAAGTGGAAGACTGTGATAATCTCAAGTCTAAAGATTCCAGTAATATAACTATGTGAGACTTAATTATGACATTGTGACCATGACATAAATCTCATATGGGTCAGTCCAGTATTTGGTCTCCAACAAATACCCATAAGTTTTAATTGTATCCCATACACCATAATCATCATATGATTATCCATTAAACTTATACTAACAATTAATCATAATTATCAGGGACGGGGATTATTATAATAAACATGCAAAGGATATAATAATCAAACATTCAATATCATTAATATTAATAACATTAATCGTTTTACAAAACGTGCCTAGAGCATACAACACCAACAGATGGCTTATTTGTTAAGTTTGACAAGTCCAAATGCGAAGTTTTTGATAACAAAAGTGTGTGTGTTCTTTCTAGCATTCGATCCTCTGATCATTGTTACAAGTTGGTTGAAAATCATTCATGTTTTAACTCAATTTTTTGATAATGCTCCTGATCTTATTGTCAATTGTGTTGAGGATAATGTTTCAGGTTGCACTTGGGAGCATGAAAGGATTAATGATGAATCTGAACCTAAATCCAGGACAGAATCTGCAGATGCACCAACTGTGAGGACAACTGACGGTCAAGATGAACAGTCAAATGTCCTGTCAGATGGTCAGTCGGCAGCTGGTTCAGGTTCAGATTCTGAAATCGCTGAAGATCAGGAAAGAAGAGGCAACGATGCTGCTGCAAGCATATAGGGAAACCATCCAACTTCCCAGGTCATTGGGGGAGTGGATGAAGGAATAAAAATAAGAGGGAAACGAATAAATTACCCGAGAATTAGCCGGTTTGGTGTGCATGTAATCCGCATAGAATCAGGTAAGCTCTTGTTGTTTCTTTGTTAATTTTAAGCATGATGATGAGTCAGAAACCTTAAAAGTTAATAATTGGAAAAATGTCATGCAAGAGGATGTGGTAAAATTTGAAAGGAAAGATGTTAGGTTCTTGGTTCGTAGGTCATCTAATGCTGAATGTATAGGAGATGTTACTTATTGTACTCAATTGTTGAAGATGAACCAGATAATAAAGGATTATGGTCTTAAAAATAAAACATTTACTGTATTTTGTGATAGCTTAAGCTCTCAGAATATTGCCAAGAATCCGGTACAACATTTTCTAACGGAGCACATAGATATTAGGCATCATTTTATTAGAGATCTCGTTGAACAAAAAATCATTATTCTTGAACATGTAAGCACAACGGATCAACTTGCTGATATCTTTACCAAGGCTTTGGATTTCGAGAGATTTTCTCTCGGACTGTGTGATACCAGTTGACTGCACAAGTGTGCAGACAACTGTCTGCATAACTGTATAATTGTATATTACAGTAAACAAAAAAAAAAAAAAAAAAAAAAAATCTGCATTCATTCTATTGCACGATTGTCTCTTGTGATCACTTGGTCATCTAAGTTCATTGACTCCGAGTTTTGACCCTTGAATGTGAGATCCTTCTTAACTTGATAATAAAATTATCCTGTTAATTCCTCCGTGCTGTTTATCATGAAGTGGGCTCTTAATCTAAGGTTACGGGGAAAACAAGCTGCCTCCAGTCTTTGAAGTCACTACTCATTTAGGCAATGTGCTGACATGTATTCATACATAACTTGAGAATCAGTGTAACACTGTATTGTGAGAGTGAAAAGCTCCTCCCCGTAACTGATTCATATGTCATAAGCCTTCAAAGGGAGTGCTCTAGAGGCTACATGATTGAAGGAAAATCTCATTGAATTCATGTGAGTTGAAACCGAGTCATGGACTGAGTTGATCATACTATGTCACACCAAAATTGAGACAATCTCCACTTGTGTGTTTAGGCATATTTCTTTTAGGTTTCTTCTCTCCTTGGTATTTCCATCGGCAAATTGAATTGTTGTTTTTATGTGTTAAAGATTGATGCTTTTCATGTGATTAACGATAATCTAATGGCGTGATGTTCAAGTTTCATTCTGCAGTTGGTGGAATTTATGGTACATTGTGGATAAATGGATTCAGTTGAATTTGGCAAGTTCTAATTCTGGGACGGACAATTTATCACAAAATATGGAAAAAGTTTGAATTTTAAAATCAAAATCCTTGTTTGTTTTGGAATTTAAATGGGTACTCGAGTTCTTGTCCTCCCTTGATATTTCCTCCTTGTCAAATCTGGTTGTGAATTATGGTTTAGTTCGTCTTCTTCCTCATGTTTTCTAGTACATTTCTCTCATCCCATCTTGTTCCTATTCTGCAAATGCAATGTCTCTAACATTTTCTGCAGAAATATCCAAGAATTCAGAAGAATCACTGAGTGATTGTGACACAAAATAATTGTTTGCCGCTGCTCTGATCAAGCTCAGGCATTTTTGTTGTTAAGCATCCAGCTGGTGCTAAGCAACGTGTTTGTGCAACTGTGCGGACAACTGGACAGTCAACTGTACAGTCAATTGTACAGTCAACTGGTAAGTCATCTGGTAAGTCTGCAGAACTCGCTGGTCTATAAAGGTTTGCTGCGATGTGAGTTGAGATTGATGATGCTCTTAGAGTTTATTTTTGTTGGGGAGATTCAAATTTAGGGGGAGTGGAAGATATTCAGAAATTTTCTTTCTTTGAGTTTGATGGTTCTTCACAAAAAGGGGAAGAAAGATGTGTTCTAGGGGGAGTAGAATCCATAGCACAAATTCAGGGGGAGAGATTAGTGTTTTTGGATGTTTTGATCAGAACCACAAAGATAGGGGGAGATTGAAAGAGTATGAAATACTCTTATATTTATTTTATGTATCTTTGTGATTCTGATAATAATTATTGTATATAATTAGTTTAGTTATTTTAGGAATTAGTTGTAATTATTTAGGAATAGATTAATTTGAGTTATTTATTAGTTTTATTTATTTGACTAACATACTAATACTTATCTTTGGTAAGTGGATATATTTTAGGTGTTTTATTTTTGGAAGACTCTCATATGGAAAGAAGGATTTCTTGGAGTGTAAGGAGCGGTCAAGCCTAGTATAAATACAAGCCGACTCCTTCATTCCTTCTGGACGTTTTTACAGAATTATTGAGAGAGAGTTTTTATTGTTCTTGAAATTCTTATTCATTAAGAGTTCAAGTATTTTTTATGTTTAGTCTATTCAAGATAGAATAGGTTTTGATCTTTTCGTAGTTTTGTTTCTTTCATCCTTTAGTACTCTGAAAGAGTTTTTCATATATGAAAGTTTTCCAGCAAGGTATTTCTTGCTGAAGTGTTTATTTATTTCGTTTTAATTCCGCTGCATATTTCTCTGTTCGTCGTGTCAACTGACAGGACAACTGTCTGGACAACTGTGAGCACGGTTGAACACACAGTTGGTCAGTTCCCAGAAAACAGTCCTAGCCGCATAATTTCTTTCATAGTCCCATTGTCGATGGTCCCCTTGTAGACCTTCCCAAATCCACCCTTCCCAATAACCAAATCTTCATCGAAATTATGAGTAGCAGATTTGATCTCTGTTAGTGAAAAGCAGCGGCATCGACGATTCTGCAGCAAGGGTGATGACAAGTTCCTCTCACCATAGTCTTCTTCCTCAACACGCTGTCGCAAATAATACATAATGATATTCAACAAAGTTATGAAAATCATAACACCAGTGAAAAGGAACATGTTTCTCCAAGTAATACAGATTCCACTAGTGAATCAGAGAGACTTGAGAAAAAATAAAGTGTGGATTACAGCAGATATGTTCATCTGTGTAGGTAAATTAAGATACAATCCACTTTAGAGCCATTTCTAGGAGGTCTAAACAACTAAAACTATAATTTTACAATAAGACAAAATGGAGCTGTTAAATGAGACTTTCTTAAATAGAGAAAACAAATGGTGGAATCAGGCAAGACGGCTTGATTAACTTTAATTGTGTCAACATCAAGAGAATGCAGGAAGAACAACATAAGAATCCACAGATTATAAAACACTCCCTCCGTCCCAAAAAGTTATTCGAATTTCATTGTCCCAAAAAGTTATTCGAATTTCTACTATTTAAGCTTAAATGTTCATAAACACAACATGGCTAGTGAAGCAAGTGTTTCTATCCTTAAAAAATTTGAATAGTCAAATGTGAAGAACATTTTGGGACGGAGGGAGTAAATAAACTAAAGGTTCACATCATTGGGAACCAGCAATCTAATTTCTAAGAAATAGCAGGAAACCAAGAAAATATCAAAAGCTTACAGACGATGGTTTGTTCGCGTTTGACAATCCACCATTCCTTCCACTGACATTTGAATGGAGGAAGTAAAAGGAGGATCCTCAGTTATTTATAAAATTGACACAAATTATGAACAAATGGAGTAACATCTTTCTAATGACTACTAATGACATTAATATTTGTGAGTCAGTTCCATACTCTTATTCAGCCATATGTCAATCGAAAAAAGACCAGTTCATAAACTAAAGTAAGTTACGAGATGTAACAACATGCATTCTTTATATAAACATATGTATACATATATGAATATACATATATATACATATATGAATATACATATATATACATATAAACATACACATACATATATTTATGTTCCTTAGGGCAACTCCAACAATGGGTATCAAATGCAAATTTTGATACCCATAGTGGAGTACTAGCATCTCCAACAACACAAATGAAGGGGTTCAAAATTTGAGATAGTACTAGCCAAGGTAGCATATTTGCTACCTTGACTAATACCTTCAACTCCAGTCCACGCGCGCGAGTAGTGGGAAAATTGATCAAGGGAGCTGGACTGACAAGGAAAGTGGCTTTGTCTCCTTGCATTGTCAACTCAAAACAGCTACTTTTTGTTTGCTTTTTTCTCTTTTTAATCTAGCTAGCCAATGAAAACACGCCATGTGTCAGAATATTTTTTTTCTAATTATTATTTAAAATTATTTATAATTAGTTAAATATATAATTAATAAAAGTTTTAAATGTTAAATACAATTAACGATATAAAATAAATATTTAAAATGTTAATTTGATACTTTTTCTATAACACTAACATATTTTGACTGTATATATTTTAATAAATGACAATTATAATATTTACAAGTTTTTTATCATAGTAAAATATAATGATTTAAAATAATAGTCATAATTTTAAAAGATTGCAATAATTAAATAACAAAAAACTGATACTATATATTTTGATAATAAAATAATTATTAAATTTATAGTTATAATTTAAAATAATCAATAATGTTGAAGGCATTAATAAACTTAGAAAATATAAGAAAATAAATTTGATAATATAAAATTGGTACCTATTGGTGTCAAATAAATTTTTTGCAGGAGGTAGACATTTTATTTTTAATATAATTATTTATAAATATTATTTTTACTTAAAAAAAATTATTAAATTAATTATCATATTTTGAATATATTTATCATATTAAATTAATTATCATATTTCGAAAATATTTATCATATTAAAAATATTAATAAAGTTACTAACTTACAAAAATATGATTTGGTACCAAATTTTGATACCCATTGTCGGAGATGACTTTTTGATACCCATGCAAATAGTGTCAATGGGTATCAAAATTTGGTTTTGATACCCATAAGACTAGTACTACCATTGGAGTTGCCCTTACCTCCTTTGGCTGGTTTACGGTCTTACTTGTTCAAAAAAGGGGCATTTACCATATAGTCCCTCAATATTATCTTATTTACCTCTTAGGACAAGGAATATTTTAACTAACCATATAGTCCCTAGCTTACATCTTCCTCAACATTTTACTAACTACACCCTCTCAACATTTTACTTGCACCCCAACCACTATCCCCTTATGCTATCACCACCTTCTCCAGTCAACAACTCCGGCGACCACCAACTCCGGCAACCACTCCGGCGCAAAAAAAAAAAAAAAAAAAAAATTAGCTTCAGTGACCTTCCAACAACCAAACAGTTGAGAACTTATCAGTAAGTTCTCAGTTGTCAACTAAACTATTAATAACACAAACAACTCCGGTGACCACCAACTCCGGCGACCAAACAGTTGAGAACTTATTAGTAAGTTCTCAGTTGTCAACTAAACTAGTAAGAATACTATCAAACTCCGGCGACCAACTTCGTCGACCAACTCCGGCGACCAAACAACTGAGAATTTATCAGTAAGTTCTCAGTTGTAAACTAAACTACTAAGAACACAATCGAACCCGACGACCACCAACTCCGGCGACCAAACAACAGAGAACTTATCAGTAAGTTCTCAGTTATCAACTAAACTACTAAGTATACGATTAACTCCGGCAACCAAACAGTTGAGAACTTATCAGTAAGTTCTCAGTTGTCAACTAACCTACTAAAAACATGATCAACTACAGCGACCACCAAATCTGACGACCAAACAGATGAGAACTTATCAGTAAGTTCTCAGTTGTCAATATTTTTGAATATATACTCCCTTCATAATTTAGGTTCTCAAAATGATGCAAGTTGTTTTGAGATGGAGAGAGTACTCTACTATGTGGTTTTTCATTTTTTTTTTTTTTTTATTATTATTCATTCATGTTACACACTTTTAAAGTGTTTTTATTATAATTATAACTATGTAACAAAATTTTAACCAAAGTTTTCTTTCACCAATAAACAATAATATAATAACACAAATATAATCCAATAACATTTATCATAAATTCAAACTATTTGTTAATGAATCGTGCATTTAACAATTAAATCCATAAATTTGAAGCCTGGAAAAACATTAATTTTTCAAATGTTTTTCAGTACAAATGCATAAAAAGATGTAAACTACTTAATAAATTAAATATTACTTACATTTATGAAAAATAAAATAAAAACAAATATGATACTCCCTCCGTCCCGGACTAAGGTTCTTAGTTTTACTTTACACGGAGATTAAGAAAAAAGTAAATGTTGTGAGTATGAAAAAGTAAAGTAAGAGAAAGTAGGAGAGAGAAAGTGGGTAGAAAGTTTTTGTTATGAGAATGACAAGTGGGCCCCATTGTCCATTTTAGGTAATAAAGCAACTAAGAACCTTAGTCTGGAATAAACCAAAAAGGAAAGTAAAAACATTAGTCTGAGACGGAGGGAGTAGTACAATTTAAAAAAAAAAAAAAAAAACAACAACAAATTCTTCACCACTTCTTTCTAGATGCTCCTAAACACCTCTCAGTATCCAAGGAAAAGAGATCTTAACCCACACCTTAACACCTATTTACCATTACCTTTACTCATACCCCTCAAATTCCTAGTCATCCTAAAGTCTCTTTACACAGCAGTACCTTCAAACAAAGAAGGAACACTAATCGGCCCCTCCATCAAAGTGAATCGCCACCCCTTACCCCTACTCCCTGAGATCCGGCACTCACCCCACACCAGAGAGAGAAAGTCATTTTGGTCAGATCTAGGCAGAGGGGAGAAGACGCCGGAATTCGTCGTCGGTCAGATCTGGGAGTTAGTCTTGATCGGAGAAGAAGACGAAGCTGATTTGGGTGGTCGGAGGGTTCGCCGGAGGTAACGGAGTGGTCGGAGGGTCGCCGGAGTTCGGAGAGGGGCTCGGAGGGGTTTGCCGGAGGTCGGGTAAGGGTTCGACGGAGGTCAGGGAGGAATTCGCCGGAGGTAATGGAGTTGGAGGGAGAGCGGCGGGGTCGCCGGAGAAGGAGGTGTCGCCGGGGTTAGGAGGGGAGGGGTCGCCGGTGAGTTAGAGAGAGAAGAGAGAGAGAGGGAGAGAGAGAAAAAAAAAATCTCTGGGTGTGTGAATAAGAGAGAGTAGGGGAGGCAGGGGTGTAGTTAATAGACTAAAGTACTATATACGGTTACATAAAATATTTTGTAGGACTAGGACGTAAATTGAAAATATGCTTGTCCTAATACGTAGATTCAATATTACTCAGGGACTAGGAGGTAATTTTCTCTTCAAAAAATCATGTACAGTATATGTAAACAAAAGTAAGGATCGCAAAACTGGAAAAGGGAGACAATTAATGGAGATTTCAATTTTCAACAAGGATACCAAGCACAACATATCATTATTATAAATACGCGAAAACAAAATCAAACAGAAAATTAACTTTGTATGCAACTAGTGCATGCTGCGACACAGAAAAAAATAAGAGATCTCAGTTGGGCATTTTGTCAAGACAAATTCTTGGGGGCCGCATGCCGCACGGTGCGGCAACCTTGGTTTGTTCCAGTGCTTCGCGCGGCTGGCTGGTGCGATACAACCGGCGGTCAGATCCAACACTCCCTCTTCCCAGATCTTGCCACGTGTCGACTTTAAAAAAAAAAAAAAACAAAAACTTTAAAATGCTATATCTTGAGAGTTATAAGTCGAAAAAAATATTTAAAAATACCGTTTTGTTCGTCTCGACGAGACGAAAAAAACTACATAGGTCATGATATGGTTTGATTTTTTTTTTAAAAAAAAATACATTTTTTTTACACAAAAAAAGTTTGAACTGCTCACCAGCTAAGAAGTAACACTCTGTTCTAATAAAAGTAACAATTTCGTCTTCAAAAAGTAACACTTTCGTCTTCAAAAAGTAACACTTTCTACTGTTAAAAGTAACAGCAGTTTTTTACAAAAAAAAAAAATGGTTTTGCATTTCAATTGTTACTTTCTCAATAAATAATTGTTACATTTCATATATAATGTTACATTTAAGAATATAAATTGTTACAATTGAGAAAAAAAATGTTACATTCATTTTTTATAAAATGTAACATTAGTTTAGTTGCCAATCCTATGTTATTTTTGGGAGAAAAAAAATGTTACATTCGAAATAAAGTGTTACATTTGAAAAAAAGTGTTACATTCCTTTATAAAAAGTGTTACATTAATGTAGTTGCCTATCTTTATGTTATCTTTAATCTATTGCATCAAATTTGTGTTACATTTTTGAAAGAAAAAAGTGTTACATTTGAAAAACAAAAGTGTTACATTTCGTTATACTAAGTGTTACTTTTGTTGAAGGAAAAAAAATTGGGGTGGCAAAAAAAAAAAAACAAATAAAAAAAAAAAATCAGCTTGGCGGCTTGGTGGCTCGGCTCCGTTGTACGCGGTACAACGGTTGCACGCAAGACCAGCTCTTTTGTCAAACAGGTCATGTGACCACTTAATTGAGAATTACCAAATTTGATTTATGACCAATGTCAAAAGAAAAGGCTTGACGAAACAGAATTTGATTTAGGGTTGGTGACAATTTAGACCCTAAAGTGATATATCACTCTCCCAAACGAATCATGATGTTTTTGTTTTACCAGATCAGACCTTGATGTGAAAAATACTCGCCAGATAGGGCCTTTTTGACGGAATTCGTTAAAAACTCAGTTAAAAAGCATGTGCCATGCACATGACTAACAGAATTGGTTAATTTGAAGTTGAAATTCCTTTCAAGGGGCTTTATGAAAATTCTTAACTTAATAAGGTTGAAAATCAAAATAATTACCAAAAAATTAAATAATCTTTTTTTAAAGATATTTTCAAAAAATTAAATAAAAAAAAGAAAATCAAATAATTAAATTTTGAAACAAAATAAAGTAATTACCACTATTTACAAGAAAAACTAAAGAATGTTACTATTTTTTTTTAATTTACCATTTGTTTTAATTTTATTTTTAATTTTGATTTTTTTTTACTTGTCTCTAAACCTCCTTTTTGTTTTAAAAAAATATTTATTGATTTTTTTAAACCAATAAATTTTCTTTTTGAGCATTCACTATTTATACATTTTATCTTATAAAGTTAACCATTTTTTTCAAAAACAATATAAATTTAACTACTCCATTGTTCATTTTTATTACTTCCTAATTACTCCTTGGTCCCAAAATAATCCTTAATCACTGAAAATCATGTTCTCTATCATCTCTGAGCATCTCAAACAGAATCATGTTCCCTGTTTTTTTATTTTTTTTTACCTGTCCTTGGGTTCTTTGAACCTCTCTAAGTACCCATTCCAACCACCGACGATACCACGCCGCACCACCACCGCTGCACCAGCACCAACACCATCCTCATAACACCACCATCAACATAAGAAATCAAATCAAAACAACATATAAAACCAACTAAACCAAATGTCTATGGAGATGCAGATCGAAAATCGAAAATCAAAATAATACATAAAATCAAATCAAAATCAGAATTTTGAATGAGATTCTTCAATAAAACTTTTCAAGAAACCAAAATCTTGTGTACTTCTAATTGGGCGAATTGAAAGGAGTGGATCTGCAAGTTTTAAAGCTGAGAACTTGAAAAGAGTGGAACCTTGGTAGAAAGAAGGAAAAAGAGGTCTTGGGAGAGAAAAGGTGGAAAGGTTGAATGGAGGAGAATGAGTGGGGGAAGACGACGGCGGCGGCGATGGCATGGGCAACGACGGCGACGATGACGGACCGCGACGATTAAGAGGAACAACGACGTTGGTGACGGCAAAAGAAATCCCCTGTAAATCGAGGTTTTGGAATAGGGAAGGGGATAGGTTTATCGATTTTTTTTTTTTTTTTTTTTTTTTAATTCCCCCTCAAGTTTAAGATTTGCTATATAACACCTTTAATAGTTACTTTCGATTCAAACTACACAATTCTGTTAGTCACGTGCATATCTGTGAATACGTGTGTTTGAAATTGGGATATTCATAGCAACATTTAAAATATGAGAGTCGCCACGCCGTTTTAATTATAGCCAAAACATTGAAAAAAACATGTTAATGGGTTCGGGGGTCAAATTACGACAAGAGAAGAATATTGAACGTTATCACTCATATCGCCTGAATGATCGGTCTTTCTATCATGATGCGGTGTATGTAGTGTGCGGTGTTTAGAGACCGAATCCGAAGATTGCCTACGTTCCTCTCAATGTGAGAAGCTCAGGTCAGCGTAGTTCGAGAAGAATTTAGAATAGGCAGAAGAATCGGGATCATGCATAATGAGGGGAAATTACCTAAAGACTTAGGGTTTAGAAGTAGTTCCTAGATCATGTTCGGGTTGATGAACCCTTGATCATCATCGGCTATGAAATAACATGTAAACATGAAGATCGCAACCCTAAATATGACATAAATAAGGTTTTAATCTATGAACATGCAGAACATGCGAAGAACATATTATGAACATATGAATGTCATGATGAACATATGAATAAACATATTAAGAATATGAATAACATGGATCTACACTAAGAATATGGCAAGAACATGAAGAAAAAGTTAGAAAACTTACCTATTTTGGCAAGAATTAAACCTTGATCTTCTTGGGATTCTTGGGAGTGTTCTTGGATGCTTGAATGCTTAATTAGGGAGCAAAATCATGTTTAAGAACTCTAAAATTCGGAATTAAATCTATAAAAGTCGGACCTAAACCAAGAGAAGGAAAAGGGTTTATATAGTCATCTGATGGAGGGATCAGACGCCTGAGATCATCCAAGGCGGATGTGTCCGCGTGGCCAAGATGGAGGACGGGGCAGATGTGGCCGTGTGGCCAAGATCGAGCCGGAGGCAGAAGTGGCCGCGTGGCCATCATTCCAGGCTCACTTGATTTTTAAGCTAGGGTTTGATTTGGTTTATGGAAACCCTATTTTGGCCATATTTAAGATGTTCTAGAATAATGAGGTATATTTTGGGAATCCGGGACAAGTCTTTGCAAGGTTTTTAATTCCTATAAAGTCCTTGTATATTTGGAAAAGCCCTAATAAACTCATTTTCAGATCGGGTACTAACAGTAGCCCCTCGGCGACGCTTCTTGCAAGGCAATGGGGGGTCGACGATAAAAGAAGGATCCGTTCTGAAACATGAGTTTCAAAAACAGATGAAGGGTGATGGGACGGCTGAACCTAGGCAGGCGACCTACGTATCCACGGGGGAATCAAGCCAAACGTAGTTTAAATCTGTATGGGGAAATTTGCGAACGGTTGTCCTCTGGTGGGGAGCAACACCTTCCGCTGGGGATAACTTCGAGTTACGAGGGAAACATCTGCTGGGGATGAGAAATGACCACGTCGGTCGGGTGACTGAACCTTTTCAGGCTTCCTACGTATCCACGGGGGAATCAAGCCGGTCGTAGTTCGGAGATACTGGGGAAAGAAGGAAGAAAGAAACGAGACATCAGACTCCTGCTGGGGATAACAATCCTACGGACACTATCCTGTATGAAGACCGAGCATTCATAACGGAAACGAGACATCAGGCTCCTGCTGGGGATAACAATCCTACGGGCACTATCCTGTATGAAGAATGAGAATTCGTAAGGGAAACGAGACATCAGGCTCCTGCTGGGGATAACAATCCTACGGATACTATCCTGTATGAAGACTGAATATTCATAAAGGAAACGAGACATCAGGCTCCTGCTGGGGATAACAATCCTACGGATACTATCCTGTATGAAGACTGAACATTCATCAAGCAATAAAGTCGTTGTTCGGACTCTATTGGGGAAAGGAGGTAAGGACAACGATGGTACGAGACATATAGACGGCGGGGTCTAAATAATCCCAAGATGGTAAAACGGTAATAGCCGGAGCTTACGCGATATAGAGGTAGACTTGTTGGTGTAGGTGCCCTAGGCACGATTAATAAACATTGTAATTGTTATCTTTTATTCATATCAATAAAGAGATGTTTTGATTATTATTGTTGTTCATGTTTACTTATAATAATCCCCGTCCCTAGTACTTGTTAAGCACTAGTATAAAGGCTAAATGATCATGGGATGATCATGTTAGATTTATGGGTACTTGTTTGGAACAAGGTACTGGATATGAGATTTATGTCATGGTCTATGTCGTACATATATCTCATATTAGTTATATCATTTGAATCTTTAGACATGAAGTTATTATAGTCTTCCACTTGATGATCATTATGTTTGACATATTCAAACGCTAACCGGGAAGTTATAAAGGGTATGATTGGCATAATCGAATTCATGTAGGGAAGAATAATAAATTGAGTTGGATTTGTCCTTCTACGGAGAGATGTCAAGCTTGGGCCTCTTGTAGGAATGATGTTGATGAAATGTTCGGCCGGACTCAAATGAATTTATTGGATCAATGGCATTTGGATTATCAACATATTCGGAATCGAGAAAGTATTGAACAAGACAAGTTGACCTATTGACCATGACTTGTGTTCAATGACATCGTGGACAAAAGGATTGTAACTTGTAATATAAAGGATAAACTTTGGGCTACAAAGTTATACTATTTGTGTAGTCATAAAAGGTTTGCTAGAATCTAATTATGACTTACGGGCTTTGACTGGTCAAACCCGTTGGCAATTTAGTATAATCCTATTGGGTCACACACGCAGAACGGACCATTAAAAGGCTGAAAATAAAAGGGATACGGACCAGGCGACCGTACGGCAGCAAGGCTGGCGTACGGCCGGCCTGGAGCCGTACGGCCGCCGTGCCGTAACTGGTTCAGTTTTAGGAAATTTCTTGTGTGACAAGAAGTCCTAAACCTAATAGGAATCAGACTTAACCCTGTATAAATATGTGTATCCGGGTTTAAGAGACCTAGTTGATTATTCAAGCAATCACAAAGCTTTCTTAGAGAAAGAATTACACACATATTAAGAGGGATTAATTATTCCAAATTGAAAAAAGTGTTCTTCAAAGTTTTTCAAGCCTAAGGATCTAGCAGTCAAGTTCAAGAAAGTTTTCTTGAATCCGTTCAAGTGTGGATCACCAATAGAGGATACTTTTCTTAGTATCTTAGTCCGTGTGAAGAATTTGAACTACAAGGGTTAGTCCTAATTTATCTTATGCTTTATAAATTATTGTTCTTAATGGATCTAGGCTAGGGTTTCTTCATGCTTAAATTCCGCTTTGCATGATGGTGGCGAAACCCAACAAGACGGGCCTCTGTGAATCGCAATTTATAAAATAACAAGTGCCGGATATTACGCAATGTAGAAGCAAATGAGCTTCTCTCAACCGCGAGAGATCTAGAACACACATGATATAGAGGTAGACGGGCCTCTGTGAATCATGATAGTCCTAAGCAAGTGTTTGGGGCGCACGCAATATAGAAATAGACGGGCTTCTGTTAATCGCGGCGAAGGTTTGAAAGAGATAGAAATTTTAATGGGCTTTCCGGACCCAGAGGTAACGAATTTCGGTTAAAATAGGTTAAGGATACCTAAATTGAACAAACAAGAAATAAACCAGGGGTGAAACGGAAAATCTGCATGTGGAGGCAAAGATGATGGATTGTTATGAAGTCGCAAACGGGATGAACTCTCAGGGAGTCACAAGGGTGATAGACTCTCGGGGAGTCACAAAAGTGACAGACTCTCGGGGAGTCACAAAGGTGATAGGCTCTCGGGGAGTCACAAATGTGATAGGCTCTCGGAGAGTCACAAAGGTGATAGACTCTTGGGGAGTCACAGAGGTAAAGGACTCTTTGGTGAGTAAAGGACGACCACGGAAAGCGTAGTGTTTGGGATCCACGTACCCTAAATTAGGAGGGAATGCATAATATGAGGCTACGAGCCATTGAGACCAAGGCATTAGGTAAGGGACACTTTGCTTGGTTGCCTAGGGGTAGGACCTAAGGCTTTTTAAGGAAAGGGGTATCCTCTTAGTCTTGAGATAGGAATTCCTAAAGATGTTACGGTCTCTTAGGCTTGGGATTATGTCTTGGAGATAAAGTGGGTTTCCTAGGCTTTCGGGCTAGGGATTGGATTTCGCTAAGTATGAGGAGAGTATTGTATCCTAGGCTTAGTGCTAGGGCTTGGAGAGGTTGAGGTTTGGGAATTTCCTAGATGCTAGGGTTTCGAACAAGGGATTGGAAAGAATATTGTATTCTAAGCATGAGGCCATGGTTTAGAGAAACTGGCGCGAAGGACCAAGACTTTCCTAGGTTTGGGACTAGGGTTTAGAAATATCCTAGGTTTCGAGGCTAGGGCTTGGAGTTAGAAAGGTTGTGTCCTCATAGGATTGAGACTAGGGATTATTGGGAAGAGTGTAGCTTGCTAGGTTCATGCTTAGGGATTTGATTTTGTTGAAGGTTCACTAAGATTGATGCTAGGGTTCACCATTTTCTGGGATTGGTCACTATGGCTTGGAAATGAACATTCCAACCTAGGCTTTAGGCTAGGGTTTAAGACTAGGGATTATAAGCTTCCTATATTATGAGACTAAGGTGAAGGAATTTCCTAGGTCTAGGACTAGGGTTTGAAGGGAATGTTGAATCCTAGGCTCGATGCTAGAGTTTAGAGAGGATGATGCAATCTTCCTAGGCTTGAGGCTAGGGTTTATAGATAACACGACTTCCTAGGCTTGAGGCTAGGGTTTGGAAAGAATGTGACTTCCTAGGTTTGAGACTAGGGTTTAGAGTGAATGCGGTTTCCTAGGCTCGAGGCTAGGGTTTGGAGCGAATGTGGTTTCCTAGGCTCGAGGCTAGGGTTTGGAGCAAGTGTGACTACCTAGGATTGAGGCTAGGGTTTGGAGCAACTGTGACTACCTAGGCTTGAGGCTAGGGTTTAGAGAGAATACGGCTTCCTAGGCTTGAGGCTAGGGTTTAGAGAGAAAGAGGATGCGACTTCCTAGGTTTGAGGCTAGGGTTTAGAGAGGATTCGACTTCCTAGGCTTGAGGTTAGGGTTTGGGGCAACTGTGACTACCTAGGCTTGAGGCTAGGGTTTAGAGAGAATGCGGCTTCCTAGGCTTGAGGCTAGGGTTTAGAGAGAAAGAGGATGCGACTTCCTAGGTTTGAGGCTAGGGTTTAGAGAGGATTCGACTTCCTAGGCTTGATGCTAGGGTTTGGGGCGAATGCGACTTCCTAGGCTTGAAGCTAGGGTTTAGAGAGAGTGTGACTTCCTAGGCTCGCGGCTAGGGTTTAGAGCGAATGCGACTTCCTAGGTTTGAGAAGGGTGTAACTTCCTAGGCTTTAGGCTAGGGTTTGAAAGGATGTAACTACCTAGGATCGGGGCTAGGGTTTGAAGCGAATATGACTACCTAGGCTTGAGGCTAGGGTTTAGAGCGTATATGGCTACCTAGGCTTGAGGCTAGGGTTTAGAAATAATGCGACTTCCTAGGTTTGAGACTAGGGTTTAGAGCGAACGCAGTTTCCTAGGCTCGAGGCGAGGGTTTGGAGCAAATGTGGTTTCCTAGGTTTGAGGCTAAGGTTTGGAGTGAATGTGACTTCCTAGGCTTGAAGCTAGGGTTTGGAGTGAATGTGACTTCCTAGGCTCGTGGCTAGGGTTTGCAGAGGAATGCGACTACCTAGGCTTGAGGCTAGGGTTTAGAGAGAATATGACCACCTAGGCTTGAGGCTAGGGTTTAGGAAGGATGTAGCTACCTAGGATCGGGGCTAGGGTTTAAGAAGGATGTAACTACCTAGGATCGGGGCTAGGGTTTGGAGCGAATATGACTACCTAGGCTTGAGGCTAGGGTCTGGAGAGAATGTGACTACCTAGGCTTGAGGCTAGGGTTTGGAGTGAATATGACTACCTAGGCTTGAGGCTAGGGTTTGGAGCGAATGCGGCTTCCTAGGCTCGGGGCTAGGGTTTGGAGCGAATATGACTACCTAGGCTTGAGGCTAGGGTTTAGGAAGGATGTAGCTACCTAGGATCGGGGCTAGGGTTTAGAGATGTGACCACGTTGGCACTTAGGATAGGAATTGAGTCTAAAAGACTTTGCTCGAGTACAATAGCTACCTAATAGGATTGGGTATGTTTAGGACCTAAGTTTGTCCAAGAGGCCATGCGCGTGACCAAGCTCGTTTGGAAATGATGGAGGTAGGTTTGGTATGGGACCAAAGGTGTTAAGGACACGGGTTTTGACCAGATGGGTTTTGAGATCTCTATTGCATGGCACGGCATGCGCTAGATACTATGTGCTTGAGTAGGTTCGAGATTTGGACTTGTCGGGGGAGCAAGGTTTGAGACCTAAAGAGTTTAAGGATGGATCGCGCATAGGTTCGAGGTTTGGACTCGGCTTAGATTAAGTAGGTTAGAGACCTAAGGGGTTGAAGGTCAGACTAGGAAGTCTTTCGAGGCTAATGGGTGACACTAGGTTGGTACTCGGTAGGCCATAGTTTGGATATGACGGGAGACGTAGATGTCATCGTTTTGGTCGGGTCAAGTAGGCTTGGGAACTAAAGAGTTCTAAGGGTCGAGGTCTTGAGGGTAGACAGTCTTGCGATCTAAGGGGTTTATGAGTTGGGACCTAAGGTGCGGATCGGATATGCTAGAGACCTAAATGATAAGGGTTTGGTGGACTCGGATAGGCTTGGGATCTAAGGGATCGTTCAACAGTTTAGACCTAAGAGGTCGGACCTAAAAGGTTGGACCTAAGAGGATAAGGGAGCCATAGTCTGGACAAGGTAAGGATGAGTATATGTTGGTAGGTTTGAGACCTAAGGGGTCGGGTAGGCTCGGGACCGGTAGGTTTGGGACCTAATGGGTTACCCCAAGAATTTGGCTTTGGTGGACCGGTTTAAGGTTTAAGGTTTTGGATAGGACGGTTTAAGGCCTAAGGAGTCTTGCTATGAACTTGTGGAGGGTCGAGCTAAGGGGATATGGCGTAACCTAGGTAAGATTCACCGGGTAGGCTCGGGACCTAAGGGGTTATGGTGTAACTTAGGTAAGACTGACCGGATAGGCTCGGGACCTAAGGTTTTGAATCAAGTAAGTTTGGGACCTAGAGAGTTGAGGGTTTAGGCCAAGAGGATTCCCTAAAGTGTGGGAGGTAGGGTAAAGGACCGAGTCGACTCTGAGAATCACACAGATGGGTCCTAGACGGACCGAGGATGTTTTTGCAATTTTATGGAGACCGAGGGTGCGGGTTTATAAACAAAGTGTTGGGAAGGAGAAAACTTTTGGAAGTGTTATGATTTTGTAAAGATGCCTCATGATTAATTACGATTCTAACCAATTCAAAGAACTCATCACGTGCCGAGTTTGACGATGAGGGGCGCCCTTTTGCTAAGTATATCCTTGTTGAAGCCTCGGTATTCTTTGAGAAACCACATAGTCGACCCATCCTGTTGGGGATTCTCTAGTTTGTTGGGCGGGTACCCTTCTTCTAAGTATGTGCTCGTCGAAGCCTCGATATTCTCCGAGAAACCACATAGTCAATCCTTTTTGTTAGGGAAGCCCCAGTTTGATAAGGACGTAGAGCGGGGTATCCTACCTTCTTTAAGACGCACCCTTTTTTCTGCCTAGACCGCCCTTTCGGGTTTTCAATCTAGCGGGCAACTCTTTCGCGTCATTTTTTTTTTTTTTTGAAATCATTCAGTCGACTCAAAAAAAGGAAAAAAGAATTGTTTGAAAACACGCAGGGGCATTTTGGGGATAGTAAGAGAGAGAGAGAGAGTTCTCGTATATCGACTCTTTGGACAACTTATGAAAGGTGTATATATCATTGGAAGGAAGCCCCTGCTTGACAGAAAATAAGTGTTTGGCTCTTCCTATATTGTAGAACAGAAGACTTGTCGAGACATTTGAAAATTGTTTTATTCAAAATTCTCATTTGATTGCTCGAGAATGGACCTCGTTGATTGATTAATGAGTTCTGGTTAATGGTTACACAAGTAGTCTCAAAATAATAAATGTTTTGATCAATTGTGAGTAAAGAAACCAAAAGTAGAAATATATGGGGAGAGAGAAGAGAAAGAAAATTGGCTCAAGGTGGGTTGTGTATATTTTGGACCGGACCCGAAGGTTGCCTACGTTCTCCTCAAGGTGAGAAGCTCAGGTCCGCGTAGTTCGGGGGAGGCTCAGCTGATGATGAAGTTGGGTTTGAGTTTAGGGGTGTGAGGTTCATCTAACTGAGGTAAGTTGTTCCTTGTCGAGGTGGGACGCTCCGTTGTTTCTCGTTGAGGTTGACTGCTCCATTGTAGCTCATTGACTGCTGCTGCCGTGTTAATCTTCTTTGCATGGAAAGAAAGAAAAATAGAACATTTGAAGTGAAAAGAAAATGAGACTTTTACTTTTCTATGGTGATAGCCCCTTCTATTTTTCTATTTTTTATTTTATCTCTTTGTGCACACCCTTTTTTTGCCTAGGCCGCCCTTTCGGGTTTTCAACTTAGCGGGCTTGTTTTTTGTGCAATGCTCTAATTTTTTCCTAGGTCGCCCTTTTGGGTGTCAACCTAGCGAGCCATTTTATATTTGTACATGAAACATTGGGCAAGATGAGCCCCTAGTTTGCTTTCGCCTCTCTCGATTGCGAGGTAGCCTCTTTATAGTTCAAGTGGCCTTTTGCTGGCGGCGGGCATCGTAGCCCCTTGATCTTCACCGGCAGAGCTCCATCGGATTTTCACGTGGCACCTATGAATGGCATGAATGACCTCGTACATTTCTTTTACATTTGCGATGGAATATGGATAGCCCCGGTGTATTGGCATGTAGTACTCATGGAGGGAACAAACAACCCCTTGAATTGTGGCAGCATGGATTCTATTTGATGATAAGCAACTGCAGTCCATTTCTTTGTGATGACCGTATGGAAAAGGGGTCTAATGGTGGGATGAGAGGTGTATGAGGGTAGTGTATGGTAAAAGGTGTATATAGAGAGTGTACATGAAGGGTGTACACGGGGTGAGTGTATAGAGAGAGTGTATGGGGGTAGAATGTAGAGAGAAGAGAAAGTGATTCGTTCATCCCAATTGATCAAAGCATTTGTTATCTTGAGATTAATTGTTTGCTTAGTTATGTGAATGGTTTGTGGGTCCATTTACCTTTTAATGAGTCGTCATTAATGATTAAGATTAAGATTAATTCATCATATAAAGATATAGCAATCAAGTGAAAATGGTGAATAAGACAATTTTCATGGAATTGATTTATGCAAGATTATGTCTCAAGTCTAGAGAGAAAAGAAAAGAAATAAAGACTCTTTTATTGGAACTAAAATATTTAAACTGACTAGTCCGGGGTGGACTTTTACTTAAAGAAACAAAAATCGTCCAAGGTGGACTTTTGACTAAGGACACTCTAGAACCTACGAAGACTGAATGACCCCCTTTTTTTTATTTATTTAAAGGAGGTAGCCCCAATTCGTTCATTCTGGTATCCAACCACATTCCTTAGGCGCGTGGCGGCGTTGGTTTGAGTTGTCAGGACGTGGCCTCTTTGCATCGCTTCCCTTGTTGACACTGCAGGATTCCTCATTAATGTCTACATCATCCTTGGTGTGTTGAAGTGATCTGAAGTGAATTGATGAGAGATTTCTGCTAGCATGATCGGAGATCTCTTGTCATTGATCCCAAACTCCACCTTGGATTATCGTGGCTAGTTCTTTGAGCTTCTCAGAGATGCTTTGTCTCTCCTTTGAATGACGGATCTCTTGTTCCTCAAGTGCTTTGGCTATCTCCGTCCTATGGCACCTCTCTTTGGGCTTCTAACGCCAAGTGCAATTCTTCGGCATGTCTGTCTCTTATGTCGAGGACCATCTTCAAGTCTTATATATGCCTTTTCTCTTGGAAGTCAAATCTTTCGGCCATGCAGGCAAGGGCCTTCTCGAAGAATCTTGACGACATGTAGGCAACCTATGGTAGTGATTTGAGGCACATTAAACATTTTGCATTTAGTTAGGCTCATAATTAATGACAAGGCATCATTATAAAATCACTTTTGGAAAAGAGTTGGTCTCCACATTTTCGAAATGCATTTTTTGACAAAAATCTGAAAGTTTGACCGGGCCGAAGTTGCCTACGTTCCCCTTACCATGAGGGAGAGGTCCCACACAACAAGAGGCTCAGGTCACCCTAGTTCGAGTCAAGTTAGACTTTTAAAAAGAGGTGAGAGGTGACCATAGGGGTCAAAAAGAGGGAGATGACTCGGTCCTTGGTCAAGCATGGGTGAGGAAGACCTATAGGAGCGGGTAAGGTTTGACTTAAGGTTTGACCTAAATAAGCCGAGAGGTGGGTCAAGGAAGATCGCATCGATGATGGTGGGTTGACCTAGATGGGTAATGGATAGGTCGACCTAATTGGGAAAAGGTTGGATTGAACTATATGGTGAATGGATCAAGATAGCGGGTTGCCTATGGAATGATCTAAGCGGGATAGACATGGTTTGACCTAGGCAGGTCAAATGCGAGTAGGCTAACCTATTCGGGTTGGTTGACCAAGGTGGGTTGGTTGACCAAAGGAGGTTGGAGATTGACCTATATGGATCCAAGATAGGTAAGTCGACCTAAGCGGGTTAAGGGTTGACCTCGACGGGTCAAAGGTGAAGGGGTAGTTTTAACCTAAGACGGACAAGTTGACCTAGATGGGTCGAGGATGGTGTGTGGACCTAAACGGGTCGAGACGGGTTGACCTAGGTGGGTCAAGACGATGGTTTGACCTAAGCGGGTTAAGGTCAAAGGTAATTGGGTTCACCTATGGAATCAAAGATTGACCTAAGAGGTCAAAAACGGATAAGGTTGACCTAGGGGTCAAAGTTTGACCCAAGAGGTCAAAGGTGATTGGGTTGACTTAGGGAGTCAAAGGTTGACCTAAAAGGTCAAAGGCGGATAAGATTGACCTAGGGGGGGGGGGGTCAAAGGTTGACCTAAGGGGTCAAAGGCAATAAGGTTGACCTAAGGGGTCAAGGGTTGACCTAAGAGGTCGAAGGTAATAAGGTTGACCTAGGGGGTCAAAGGTTGACCTAAGAGGTCAAAGGCGGATAAAGTTGACCTAGGGGATCAAAGGTTGACCTAGGGGGTCAAGGGTTGACCTAAGAGGTCAAAGGTTGATAAAGTTGACCTAGGGGGTCGAAGGCTGACCTAAGAAGTCAAAGGCGGATAAAGTTGACCTAAGGGGTCAAAGGCGGGTGAGGTTGACCTAAGGGGTCAAAGGTTGACCTAAGAGGTCAAAGGTTGATCAGGTTGAACTAAGGGGTCAAAGGTTGACCTAAGGGGTCAAAAGGTGATAAGGTTGACCTAGAGGGTCAAGGGTTGACCTAAGAGGTCAAAGGTTGGATTGACCTAGGGGGTCAAAGGTTGACCTAAGAGGTCAAAGGTGGATAAGGTTGACCTAGGTGGTCAAGGGTAGACCTAAGAGGTCAAAGGTTGGATTGACCTAGGGGGTCAAAGGTTGATATAAGAGGTCAAAGGTGATAAGGTTGACCTAGGGGGTCAAGGGTAGACCTAAGAGGTCAAAAGGTGTTAAGGTTGACCTAAGAGGTCAAAGGTAGACCTAAGAGGTCAAAGGTGATAAGGTTGACCTAAGAGGTCAAAGGTGGACCTAAGAGGTCAAAGGTGGTAAGGTTGACCTAGGGGGTCAAAGGTTGACCTAAGAGGTCAAAGGCGATAAGGTTGACCTAGGGAGTCAAGGGTTGACCTAAGAGGTCAAAGGTAGACCTAAGAGGTCTAATGCGGATAAGGTTGACCTAGGGGGTCAAAAGTTGACCTAAGAGGTCAAGGGTGAATAAGGTTTTGACCAAAGCAGTTCAAGATGAAAGGTAGACCCAAATGGATCACAATGATGGGTAGACCTAGACGGGTCAAACGTAATGGTTAGGTAACCTAGATAGGTCAAGATGACGAGTTTTGACAGATGGACCAATGGATGAGCGATGGACCTCGGAGGTCGCCTAAATGAAATGCACATTTTATTTTATGAAAAGTTTTGTATTATTTACATCCTAATTGGTTGGTCCAAGGAGTGTCCTAATCTCTATGTGTGGGTTGACACGGGTAGGATAAAGGTTCCCACCGCTCGCGGAGCGTACACGGTGAGTGGAGTGAACGAGTGACTCGAAAAAAGGGCGGCAGTAGCGCCACTAATTTCCGTACATCGCGCACTCCGGAGGTAATAAGGGACATGTGCAGTGCTGACACGAACTAGTGGTAGTGTGTGGCAAGAAACTAATTCTGTTTAAGGAGAAAAAAGAGAAGTTTTAATGTTTTGAATGATGCAATGCAATGCAAGAGAGAGAGAAGAGGGAGAGGATAAGAATGTACAAAGGAGCATAGCAAAGTCTCGTTTGACCTTAGTACTATGGCGAAAGTACAAAAAATACATGTATTGAAAAGATACAAGGCACACGTATTAACATGGCAAAAATACAAGGTGCATGTGCAAACATGGCATAGTGTGAGGTGCATGTGTAGACATGGCCTAGTGTGAGGTGCATGTGTAAACATGGCATACATCATGATAATAACAAAAGTTAGACCCATTAGTTTGAAAAAGTTTCAAAGCAATCCCCAGCAGAGTCGCCACTGTGAATACGTGTGTTTGAAATTGGGATATTCATAGCAACATTTAAAATATGAGAGTCGCCACGCCGTTTTAATTATAGCCAAAACATTGAAAAAAGCATGTTAATGGGTTCGGGGGTCAAATTACGACAAGAGAAGAATATTGAACGTTATCACTCATATCGTCCGAATGATCGGTCTTTCTATGATGATGCGGTGTATGTAGTGTGCGGTGTTTAGAGACCGAATCCGAAGATTGCCTACGTTCCTCTCAATGTGAGAAGCTCAGGTCAGCGTAGTTCGAGAAGAGTTTAGAATAGGCAGAAGAATCGGGATCATGCATAATGAGGGGAAATTACCTAAAGACTTAGGGTTTAGAAGTAGTTCCTAGATCATGTTCGGGTTGATGAACCCTTGATCATCATCGCCTATGAAATAACATGTAAACATGAAGATCGCAACCCTAAATATGGCATAAATAAGGTTTTAATCTATGAACATGCAGAACATGCGAAGAACATATTATGAACATATGAATGTCATGATGAACATATGAATAAACATATTAAGAATATGAATATCATGGATCTACACTAAGAATATGGTAAGAACATGAAGAAAAAGTTAGAAAACTTACCTATGTTGGCAAGAAATAAACCTTGATCTTCTTGGGATTCTTGGGAGTGTTCTTGGATGCTTGAATGCTTAATTAGGGAGCAAAATCGTGTTTAAGAACTCTAAAATTCGGAATTAAAGCTCTAAAAGTCGGACCTAAACCAAGAGAAGGAAAAGGGTTTATATAGTCATCTGATGGAGGGATCAGACGGCTGAGATCATCCGAGGCGGATGTGGCCGCGTGGCCAAGATGGAGGACGAGGCAGATGTGGCCGTGTGGCCAAGATCGAGCCGGAGGCAGAAGTGGCCGCGTGGCCATCATTCCAGGCTGACTTGATTTTTAAGCTAGGGTTTGATTTGGTTTATGGAAACCCTATTTTGGTCATATTTAAGATGTTCTAGAATAATGAGGTATATTTTGGGAATCCGGGACAAGTCTTTGCAAGGTTTCTAATTCTTATAAAGTCCTTGTATATTTGGGAAAGCCCTAATAAACTCATTTTCAGATCGGGTACTAACAATATCACATGCTTTTTAACTGAGTTTTTAACGAATTCCGTCAAAAATGCTCTATCTGGCGAGCATTTTTCACATCAAGGTCTGATCTAGCGAAAAAAAAATCAGGGTTCGTTTGGGAGGGTGGTATATCACTTTAGGGTCTAAATTATCATTAACCCTTTGATTTATGACCAATGTTAAATAAAAAGGCTTGACCAAACAGAACGCACAGTGGGCCGACTCCAATTTCCCCAAAGAAACTAAGTGAGAATCCATATTTATGCTTGTAGTCTCTAGTAATAATACACAGTACATCTCAACATGCAACAAAAATAAAGATTCAGAAGTGAAAAATGGAGATTTCGGCATTCCTAGTACATTGTACTGATTGGTGCTCAATCTACGTCGACGGTTAATCGAGTCTAAATTTGCTCCAAACTTATCTTAGGTTTAAAACATTATAGTAATTTAATGTCTTGCTTTATTTGAAAAATCTCTCAAAAATACATTGCATTATGTGGTCACTAAATAATATGTTATCTTAGTACATTGCACAGTTCCATCATTTTCCTGAACTATTTGATGGCAATACTTTGATGGTAGTATGTTGATTTAAATATTGAGAAAATGTTTTATACAGTGACACCATAAAACTAATCATTTGCAAAGCTCAATTGTTTCATGCCACATCAGCCAAAATTCATGAACTCACATTATTCTCCTAGACTAGCATGCATTGTAACAACTTACCCTTCACCCCGTTCCTCACACAGTTCACTTTCTCTTTCCTCCTATTTTCCTCTTATTTCCCCTAATTTCTCTACACACAGACCCACTTCCATAAAAATCATATTTTAATCTTTGCTAATTACCTTTGGATACTGCCAAGTGATTTGCCCAAATCGCATATGCTATTCCAGGTGATTCGGACGGTGTCATCGATCCGTCTGTTTGTCCTAAAGTAGTGGCCGATGCGATGATGCATAAGCAGACCGAATTGCCATTGTTGAACAATTAATCAGTCAATAATATGTATAATGTGGAGATGGGATTAAGGAGGAAGAAATTAGCGGCGATGTAGAGGACGAGAGAAGAAGATTTTGAGGAAGCGGCGCTTGAAACAGTAATGAGAATAGATTCCACAGAAGGTGGACGGTTGTGTGGCCGCGGATGGTGGTCGGAAATTTTGGACTCAGGTGGAGTGGTTGGCATCTTCGGCCACGAATTTGATTGAAAATGGAAGAACGGATTGAACTGGGTTTCGTTGTTGCTTGGTGAGAATTTGCAGATTTCATGGGTGTGTACGGTACATGCAAGCATAGAAACATATTGTGTACTTAGAGTCCTTCTGCAGATGTGTCAACTTATGATTGGACTCTACAAAAGTATGTTTTATAGTGACACTGTATCAAAATTTTCTCTTAAATATTACTCCCTCTGTCCCAAAAATATAGTCCACCTTTTTTTCGTTGTTACTACGAGGGAACTTTGAGCAGTTATAAATGCCACTCATAATTATGTTAATGTGAATATAAAAATTGATATTAATAATATTTATAATGGTGTATCAAGAACAATTTCAAAAATTTCATTAGAATAATTAAAAGCAGCCTTAATTATTACTCAAAGTTCCTTCGTAAAACCCATGAAAATAGGGGGACTAACATTCTGGGACAGAGGGAGTATGTTACTCTCTTCGTCCGAACTAAGGTTCACACCTAAAGTTTGCACGCTTATTAAGGAAATAACTAAAAAGGAGGTAAAAAGTCTAGTGAGTTTGGGGTATAATTGTCCAAAAGACTATTCATGATGCAAGTGGGTAAAAATTAGGCCGGTGAAATATAGGTTTTCTTGTAATTATTAAAAAAATGTGGACATATATGTCCAAAATACTATTCACTTGTTGGCATTTTAGGAATAAAACAAAGTGTGAACCTTAGTCTGGGACGTACCAAAAACGAAAGTGTGAACCTTACTTTGGGACGGAGGGAGTATTAATTACTACTTTTAACAAGTAATGTAATGTATTTTATTTGTGTTATTTTTATTTATTCATTTTATTATAAAATTTAAATTTCAGTTTAAATTATATATATTTGAAAAATTGAGATAGGTGATGAACTAGGATTTAGTCACCTAACACGTGTTTAAGTGACCAAATAACACTTAATCACGTAACACATGTTTTAGGTGACCAACTAGCACTTGGTCACGCACACATGTTTTAGGTGGCGAAGTAGTTGGTCACGTAACACATGTTTGAGGTGACTGATTTATATTTGGTCACCTACAATAACATTTAAGTAACGATCCAGTTTGTTGCTTATAGACTCTTAGGTGACAAAGCTTAGTCACCTTATATCAATCACAAAACATATGAGATGACCAAAGAAGTTCGTCAAGAAACCTAAGCCGACAACCTTTTGGCGCCTAAAAACACTATTAGGTGCCGAGGCTTTAATTTGTGGCCTTAAGTTGGTCACATAGGAGTTGAAACGACCAAAATATTTTCGTCGCCTAAGAAATCTTGGTGACATATGAAGTGATCCTGAGCATTCATCGCCTTGGATGTTTTAGGTGACCAAGAGCAGTTTTCGTCACTAAAACCTGAGGCTAGGAGGTTTGCGTGACCAATCTTTGGTGACGAATCCTTGTCGCCTTAAGTTTTTGGTGATGAATGTTAGGCTTAGGCGACCAATATTCTTTGTCTCAAAAAATATAATTTCTAGTACATGTATACTCCCTCCGTCCCGCCTGAAATAGGATTTTGGTAAACTTGATTTTATTTTGACCAAGTCTTTTGAAGAAAATATAATAATCCAAATAAAAATTTAGAAATTCTTATTATATCACAATTAATAGTACTCTCAATAAGAATTTTTAAATTTATATTTGGATAATTTTTTCTTATTTAAATTACATGGTCAAAGTATAAAAAAAGCTACCAAAATCCTATTTCGGGGGACAGAGGGAGTATGTAAGTATGAACTGTAAAAAATTGAACAGTGCCGTAAAATGTTTCAGAAATACCTCCTATGTACGGAGTTTCAAACAAATATCGAACATTGGCGGACCTACCTTGTAGGTTACGATGGCCGTGGCCCCCATTCGTCAATTTTTTTATTAGTACACTTTTCGTAAATTTTAAATTAATTAGTGCAATAAATTAAATTTGCCCCCTTTTCGGTGAAGGAAAAACTACACTAAATTTTTTTCTTGCCTCCTTACACTAATAAAAATAATTTTTCCCCTCCTTCAAAAAAGTTTCTGGATCCGCCATTGATATCGAAGATAAGCTATGATGGTCTGAATAATAATTAACATAGGGAAATCTTCCTTTATATTGCGTGCTTCTTTCATTGGAACGGATATACTCCCTCCGTCTCAAAGAACTTAGCACTAATTTCTTTTTTGATCGTCTAATAACAAATTGCACGGCCCAAAATGGCAAGTTTATAATATCTCTCTAATCAATGGGACCTAATTGACATACTCACAACAACTATCCACGTACCCACTTTCTCTCTCCTCTCACTCACAACCTCTACGTACTCCACTACCAATACTATACTGCTTTTTCCTTTTTATTCGTGTCTCAAAATTTGGTGCAAAGTTCTCTGGGACGGAGGGAGTGAATTATGTAACTGAATTATTGAATGGTTGTTCTTTTAGTACAGGTATCGGAAAAGTAGATGTTTACTCACGGTCGATATAAACATCAAGGTGAAGATAAACAATTTGCTGTGAGATATGAAAATGGAAATCAATAGGCAACCATCCTCGAGAGCCCAGTAAGCACAGCTGTTTGTGGAGTCATCAAGGTGCTTATGATAAACAAGGTAAGAAGGAAATACTAATCTGTTTCTCACTTCTTTTCCTTCTAACCTTATACTTGTGTGTTGGAAATCTCTTTCAGCATATAGTTTGTTGGGAATATGCCTTTGAATCAATGACTATTGGTTAAGGATATGTCCGCAACAAATCGAGTAATTTTTGGGATTTGAATTGGGCAAGGAAAAAAAATCCTTTTGGTACATGGATTAATGTTTATTGGTTTAATTAGGTTTCTTATTGGTACAATGAATTGTTCAAGAATTAGGAAAGCCGTTTCCTAATGAGAATAGGATTACTTTGTACATAAGAAATAGGATTCAAATTACATTGTACACAAGGAATGAGATTCCTTCTCCTTTTGGGTTTCTAGTATTTATGCCTATAAATACTAACCCCTCCTCTAGCATTATTTTTGCCGGTCATCTTTGAGAGATACAAATAGAGATCTAAGATCTAGATTTAGGTTGACGGAATTATTTGCCTAAATAATTCGTGCAACTAGATTAGTGAAGATCGTCTTTTGTAATTGCCATTGAATAGTAATATATTTTCCCTCCGCCCGTGGACGTAGCCAAGTTGGTGAACCACGTAAATTCTTGTGTTCGTGTTTGATTATTTCGCTTAATCATCGTTCTTTTATATATTTTGCTCTAACAGTTATGTGGGCATTCAGGGAACAAAACCAATTGAAGCTGTCACTCTAGTCCCCAAATTGAAGAGAGACTAGTTCATTATGCTGATCGTTTGTTGATCAAATTGATTGAAGTTTTATCAAATATTCCTTTTGTTTCAAAATGATGGTCACGTTTGACTTTTCAAACATTTTAAAGTTATATTATCAGTTTTGAAAATCTAGTGATTTTGAAGTTTTCATTTTGGAAATTGGACTAATATTCTAGGTCAAACAAAAGGGATAATGAGACTAGTAGTTAGGGGTAGGACTAGTATTTAACAAGTCAAATGTGAGGTAGTCCAGCTTTTGTAGTTGGTAGAGCCACGAGAGTTAGGAAAAATGTACACATCTGTTTGAATATTAAATGAATAATTCATTGAGAGAACAATTTCATTGGTGCGGTAGGTGAAATACTTACCTGGTGAAACATAAAAAAGGACCAAGAATCCGTTGACTTTTATTTATATTCCATCTAGTACTTGATCTCTTCTTTTCCTCATCCCGCTTCTCCTCCCTATTCCTCTCCATGCCCTTCTTCTACTAGTAATATCCAACTTCACTTCCAACTTCAACCCCTCTGTTCTTCTCACACTAGTAAAATAATTCACTTTTGCTTTTGTCAATGGCTTCTACTTCTGGTAGCAAATTTTCGAGTTTGTCTCCATCTTTTGCGCGGGATCCACCTCCAAGAGATCCACCTCCAAGTTCAATCCCTGAATCCTTTCCATATGACGTATTCTTGAGTTTCAGAGGTAGAGATACAAGAAACAACTTTACGGGTCACCTCTATGATAGATTGATTATGGCTGGAATTCGCACCTTCATGGATGATGATGAACTCCAAATAGGACGAGAAATTACTCTGCAACTTATGAGTGCAATAGAGGATTCGAGAATTTATATAGTTGTTTTCTCCACAAACTATGCTTCTTCTACATGGTGCCTCAGTGAGCTGGTGAAAATCATTTATCAGAGCCAAAAACATAGTGGTCGGGTGCTACTGCCAGTATTTTACGGTGTTCAACCGTCCGACGTGCGTTACCAAAAAGGGACCTTTGAAAAAGCTTTCGGAAATCATGAGGCTAACTATACTAATCAGCTGGACTTGGTACAAACATGGAGACATTCCCTGACTCGGGCTGCATACTATTCTGGATTTGATTTGCAAAGAAATGCGCTGGGGTAAATCCTGATTCAGTTCATTCTTCTATTTATTAGTATCTCTCACTCTCTCATTCTGGGATAATAAGTACAACTCCCTCCGTCCTAGAGTATATGTCCACCCTCCCATTTGCACGGAGATTAAGAAATGGTGGAAGTAATGCAAGTGTTGTGAGTATAAAAGTAAAGTAGGAAAGAGAATGAGTAGGAGGGAATAGTAAGTTGATTGGTGTTGTGAGTATAAAAGTAAGTAGGAGAGAGAATGAGTGAGAGGAATAGTAAATATTCTTTGCCATTTTAGGAAGTGGACATATACTCTGGGACAGACTAAAAAAGAAAGGTGAACATATACCTGGGACAGAGGGAGTAATTCTTCCGTCCTTAAATCAATATCCAAATTTCATTTTAAGGGATATTCAGAAAGTCTCTACCTTTTATACAATTTAATGACAAAGATTCATAATATTATTGTAGTCCACTTTCCAAACATTTAGTTTTGCAAGTATAACGAGACTAGTGAAAAAAATTGGTAAAATAACTTAGGAACAATTTTAGTCAACAAGAAAAAGGACATTATTTTTGGACGATTTTTTAAAAATGGATATACATTTATGGACAGAGGCCGTATTACTTTTACACTACCAAAGAACATTAGTTATGTTCAGATCTGGTATTAGCTTCCATAGTGGAGGTAGCGAGTTCTAGTCTTGTTAAGGACACGTACTAGCCTAATTATAGGTCATTTGATGTAGCCTGAGTGCAATTTATCTATCATTTGTTAAAAAAAATTGCGTTTACATACACTATGTTTTGCATCCAACTGTGCATAATTAGACTAACCAACTGCTACCTTCTATTTCTATCTTAACTTGCAAAAATACACTCCAATCTAATATTCCGCTGACCCAACAAGAAATTTGTCAGGTCTGCATCAAGGCTAATTCGTCTAATAGTTGAGGAGGTTCTGTCGCAAGTGAAGCCCAAGAGGCTGTTCATTGCCAAGTATCCAGTTGGATTGGATTCTCGCATCAATGAAGTTTTTTCATTGCTAAGGTTTGAATCTGACTATCCTGTTCAATCCATTGGCATAATGGGCATGGGTGGATCAGGTAAAACAGTAATAGCCAAGGCTCTCTACAACAAAATTCTTCAATCCTTTGATTCAAGTTGCTTTCTTGCAAATGTCAGAGAGATTTCACAACAAATGTATGGTCTTGAACATTTACAAGAGAAACTTATTTCTAGGCTTTTGATGAGGGATAATGTTAAGGTTGATAACGTTGATGAAGGAATAGAAATGATTAGAAAAAGGTTATGTTATAAGAGAGTCCTCATTGTTATTGATGACGCAGACAAGCTAAGTCAAGTAGATGCGTTAGCAGGGTACCACGGTATGTTTGGACCTGGAAGTATAATCATTATAACGACACGAGACCAACATTTGCTTAATCAAGTTCAAGTAGATGGAAGATATGAGGCCAAGGAGTTGAACTATGAGGAGTCTTTGGAACTTTTTAGCTGGCATTCCTTCAAAAAAGGATCTCCATTGGAGCTTTATGCTGTGACTGCAGACAAAATTTTATCATATTGCTGTGGTCTTCCTTTAGCTCTCGAGGTTTTAGGTGCATTCTTGTTCAAAAGAAGCATCCAACAGTGGAACAGTGCTTTTGATGAGCTACGAAAAAATCCCCATCCTGATATTCAAAAGATACTCCAGATAAGCTATGATGGTCTAGATTATCAAAAGAGGGAGATCTTCCTTGATATTGCGTGTTTCTTCGTTGGAACAGATATAGACTATGTAAGTGAAATATTGAATGGTTGTGGTTTTAGTACAGAAATTGGTATTGGAATTCTAAAAGATAGATGTTTACTCACGATCGATATGAACAACAAGCTGAGAATGCACGATTTGGTCCGAGACATGGGAAGGGAACTCATATGGCAACAATGCCCACTGAATCCTGGTAAGCGCAGCCGTTTGTGGAGTCATCAAGATGCAATCAAGGTGCTTATGAGACACGAGGTTAGAAGGAAACACTAATATGGTTTCTTATTTCATCTCCTTTAAACCTTATACATGTGTGTTGAAAATGTCTTATTGTCTATAGTTTTGTGGGTATTCAGGGAACAAAAGCAATTGAAGGTATCACTCTTGTCTCCCCTTTAGTAGAGGAAATCCATTTGACTACAGAGAATTTTGCGAGGATGCATAGTTTGAGATTACTAAAAATGGATAATGTGAAGCTCGATGGAAGCTTTGAAGATTTATCTGAAGAGATGAGGTGGATCAGGTGGCATGATTGCGCTTTAGAGCATCTACCTTCCAAGTGGAAAATGCAAAATCTTGTTGTCCTAGACATGCATCTCAGCAAGATGAAAACGGTTTGGCAGGACTTCAAGGTAAGATATCAATATTCTGCTCGTTCTCTCTTAATCAACTACTTCATCAGTAAATAAAGCAAAAGAGACTAAGGGGGTGTTTGGCGTATCAAGCATCAAGTGCTTGATGCTTAATATAATATAAGGGTAATTTGGAGGTAGGATGCATTTGATCACTTTGGGCGCTAGATGTTGGATGTTGAGTGAGGCTCTTACTTGTCAAGCAAGGATTTTGATTCTCAATGATTAAGAGGATGTTGGACATATTTATGTTGAATAAAATAATAAAATCATGCATCCTACCTTCAAATTACTCTTACATTATATCAAGCATCAAGCACTTAATGCTTGATGCACCATACACCCCCTAAGGCTTCATTTGTTTCATGAAGAATAACTTCCTGAAAATAGGTTACGGATAATATACTATGGACAGTGGTTTCTGGAAAATGGTTTCTAGAGAATGAAATGAATTTTTTTTTAGTTGTTTGGTAAATCTTAGGATATTGTTTTGGAAAACATTTTCGGATGGTTGGTAAACTTTGTGAAAACACTTCTGTTTTTGTTTCTTTCAAAATCAGGAACTACATTTTAAGTAGAGTAACAATAACAATTCTTTTGATACGGCAATGGGGGTGGGGTTGCTAAGAAAAATGTGAAGTACGAGTGACATTGAAAGTTTACTAGGTGGGGTGGGGTGGGGTGTTGGTTTGGTGGGGTGAGTGAGTTGGGGGTTGCAAGAAACACATTCAAAATAGCAGTAGGGGGAGCGGAGATTAGGGAAAGGGTGTTGCTGTTAATAAACAATTTTGAGTACGAGTAATAATAAACTTTTTTCTAAATGGGTCGCCGGGTTTGGGGTGTGGGGTGGGCAGGGGTTGGTGTGGGGGGGGGCTTGTTAAGAACAATTTACGTACATTAAGTAATAGTAACTTGTATATTGACTGGGTGAGGATGGTTTTAGGCGGTAGGGTTTGGGGTGGGGGTGAGAGTGTTAAGAAACAATTTAAATACGAGTAATAATAACAGGTTTTTGAACGAGTGGGGGTTAAGAATTTACGGGTCCTTCAATTTCTGAGAAATGACATGCGAATTGCGAAGTCAATGGTATGTATGTCATTCTACCATGAAATTATATACTATATATATATATATATATATTTTTTGACCGGAAAATGACTTACCTTGACTATAATTTTCTATTGTTACCAAACATTGGAAAATTGGGATTATATTTTCTGGAAGTGATTATTCCCAAAACAAACGAAGCGTAATTACCAACGACTTTTTCTTTGATTCAGGTCCTAAGACATTTGAAGATCCTAGACCTCAGTCAATCTAAGTGCTTAACAACAACACCAGACTTCACATGTGTACCAAGTCTTGTTACATTAATACTTGAAGGTTGTACAAGTTTGGTTCAGATTGACGCATCAATTGGATGTTTGCGTAGCCTATTTATCCTGAATATCAAAGGCTGTGAGAACATTACCTATATTCCAAGTGAAGTTTGCTTGCTCAAGTGTCTTGGATACTTAAACCTTAGTGGTTGCTCCAATATAAGCGAGCTTCCTAGTAACCTCAGATTTAATGAATCCTTAAAGGAGCTTTATGCAGATGAAACTGCGATTACTGAGCTGCCTTTTCCCTGTCTTGGACACCTTACAAGCTTATCTCTAAGAAGATGCACTAAGATGACAAAGGGAGATGCGCTTCCGACCCACGATTATTTGTCTTTATTTGAGGGATCAAAAACTCTACGTAGGCTTAGTTTGCACGAGTGTAATTTGTCTGATGAAGATATTCCGCAAAATATTGGGAATTTGTCTGGACTTCAGGAATTTGATTTAGCCGGAAATTGTCTTAGTAAACTTCCAGAAAGCTTCAGGGAGTTAACCAATCTCCAATCACTTTGGTTGGATAACTGGAGCATTCTTCAATCAATCCCCAATCTCCCGCCTAATTTAGAGGCTCTGTTGGCCGAAAATATTATGGCATACACAGACACAGGAGACCTAGAAGACCATCAAATTCAGGGCATAGTAACACTATATGTGGAGCTTCCTGTCCCAGGAATTGTGGAGAGTTTTGTAGATGATGATGATGAAGAGGCAGAGATTAATTCCTATCAGATCCAGGACGAGATAGCACCGAGTGTGGAGGTTCCTGTCACAGAAATTGTGGAAAGTTTTGTAGACGATGAAGAAGAGACAGATATTAGTTCCTACCAGATTCAGGACAAGATAACACCAAATGTGGAGCTTCCTGTCAAGGAAAGAAGGGAAAGTTTAGTACGTAAAAAAGAAAAGACGGGCATTAGTTCTCCGTGTCGGTGTCTTTGACCCAGACTGTGTCAAAGAAACTGTAGCTATCAATGTGTCTGTGTCTGTGTCTGTGTCACACAGTGATATCTACAGTATGTTTGTTGTAAATTAAGATATTATGCAGAATACAAAGGCATCCAATACTAAACGAAGCAAATGAAAACAAAAATACTCTCTTCATCCCAAAATAATAGTCTCATTTTTCTTTTTGGTTTGTCCCAGAAAGTTAGTCTCATTTTCAAACTTAAGACTTCAAAATTACTGAATTTTCAAAACTTATAATGTAACCATACAATTACAGTTGTTAGAAAATTTAAACGGGACTATCGATTAGTACAGATGGAGTACATTACAAGACTATAAATTAGTTACATGTAACCCGTGGCGAGGCTAGGTAGAGGGGAAGGGGGTTGACCCCCATGTTTAAAAATAAAATAAAATTTACTAGTGCTAAGTTTGCAATTTTATTTTGAAAATAGGGTAAATTTTGAAATTTTATAAAGTTTGACCCCCTTTCTTTAAAAGAAAATTTACACTAAATTTTTTATTTGACCCCCTTGTTTAGAGAAATTTGGGGTTATTTGAAATTATTATAAATGTTAGTGGTTTAATAAGGAATAGTAAAAGTTAAAAGGTAAAAACTAAAAACTAAAAACTAAATAACTCACCAAAATAAAACGCAGTAAATCGAAGACACAGAAAGAAACTGCGAAGTCCGAACAAACAGAGAGGGAACAGGTCTCCCGATCACCGCCTTGCAATTAAAAGCACAAATTCATGAGCGTTTCATATCAAGACGATGATTGAAGAACAAACGATTGGAGATTTGGGCTTTTGTGTGAACTTGTAACGGGCTTCACTCCCAGAAACAATGAAAATTCAACAAGGATAGATTTGAGGGAGCAGATGAACTAGCTCACTCGAATCAATGGCAATTCACAAAATCACAAACAAGAGCAGAGACTATTTTTTGGAACGATTTTCTGATTTTACTGGAAATGAAATTACAAAGCAGAAATGAAATTACAACTATAGCTAAACTATGATAAAACTAAGAAATAAGAAAATTCTTCAATCATCGACACTCTCTTGAGGAAGACGACTTCTCTTTATATAGGCTCATAGCACGTGTCCCATGTGCAAATTCACGTGCTCCATGTTCAATCACATGGCCCATGTGATTTCTGTTGTAATGGAATCAGGTGTCAAGTGCCAGCTCAGACTCACATGATACAAGCCAACTGAATCTGCGCCTTTGTCAACGAGCGCCCCTTGCAATGCTCCTCCCTCGTACTGTATGCGCCTCTTGCACTTCAGCTGCGCCTACTTCACTCAACACTAACTTCCTACTTTATCTACTAATGTGCTTATCTACTCCTGCGCCTAAAACACTACTCCTACTATGCGCCTCCTATCACAACAACCACTTATGCGCCTACTACCCTTATCTGTGCGCCTGTGACAACTCCCATTCCCTTAAAATTTGACTTGTCCTCAAGGCAAAAAATCTGGAAATTGCGCATCAATCACAGCCGCATCCTCCCATGTAGAATCTTCTGGCATAGTACTAGACCATTGAACCAAGATTTGTGGGACGGCTACATTACCCTTCTTTATCATTCTTATATCCACAATTTTAATGGGCTTCAAAAGAAATTGACCATCCTCACCTATCTTTGGAAGCTCAGAGCACACCACTTTCTTTGTCACAGGCGCACAAAAGGAGTAAGAGAGGCGCATATGAAGAGAGAAGGACGCATGCAAGAAAGAAGAGTTGTTACATGCTCTTGGCTTTTGAATTGAAGTATGATGCACTTGAATTAGGTAAGAGCGCAAGAAGAAGAAAGATAGGCGCATATGAATTGTGAGGGGAAGCTATTAACTGAGAAGTGTTAAGGGAGGGGGATGCGCATAATAATAGGAATAGAAGGGAGTGAGGCGCAGAATGGAAAGGGGGAGTGAGGCGCAGAATGGAAAGGGGGAGTTGGGCACATATTAGAAGCGCGAGAGTAAGTTGGCGTGTGATCATTTGAGTAGGAGCAACCAACTCTTAACACGTGAATCTGAGCTGGAACTTGATACGTGATTTCGTTACAACAGAATCACATGGGCCATGTGAGCTTGCATATGGAACACGTGAATTTGCACATGGAACATGTGCTTTGAGCCTATATAAAGAGTGGTCGTCTTCTTGAAGAAATGTCGATAATTGAAGAATTTTATTATTGCTTAGTTTTTATCATAGTTTAGCTATAGTTGTAGTTTATTTTATGGTCTGTAATTTCAATTCCCAGTAAATCAGAAAATTGCACCAAAAAATAGTCTCTGCTCTTGTTTGTGATTTTGTTGAATTGAATAATTTATTGAGTGAGTTGTTCATCATCTCACTCAAATCTATCTTTGTTGAGTTTTCATTGATTCTGGAAGTTGAGCCCGTTACAGCTGGTATCAGAGCTATCGATCCCCTGATTGGCAGCGATGATGACTGATGAAAGGTGGAAGAAGTTATGGGAGAGCCGTGACAAACGTTTTAAAAGTCTGGAGAATTCCTTAGAGGAATTGATGGGGATGATAACGGAGTATGCATCTCATAAGGCTCAATCGCAGAAGAGAATTGAAATTTCAAATGGTCAAAAGGGTTGTATATCCAATTTTGCAATAGGATTTTCTTCTATAACAATGGCAGATGGAGCTCGGTTGAATGAGTTGGAGAAAATTGACACAGGATGGGAGCAAATGGAGGATCGACTTGTAGAGATGAAGACGAAGGTAAATTCGATGTTGGGGATTTTGCATCCTATTCCTGAAAATGGCATAAGGGTTGCAAGAGTTTATGATCCAACCAACGAATTGGAAGTTAGGTACTCTAGTTTCTCTCCTTATGATTATGTTTCTTCACCATTTAAGCCCAGTTTTTTCTATACATCTACTCAAAATCCACCTACATCTCATATCAATCCTATTGCCCAGATCCCCAATGTTCATCCTAATGACCAAAACAATCAATATACACAATCCAATTTTCCAACCCCTAACCAAATTGCAAAGCCATATACATCATATATCAACCCTATTGTTCAGAATCATACTCTCTCTCATGAATTTCAAACGAAAATTGAGAAAATGATTGAAGATTAGTCGGGGAATGTCCAATTGAGCTCGAGTTACATGGAATTGAGTGTTAGTTCTGATGAATCACATGAATTGGAAGAGAGCAAGAAAACTAATAATTCAGATCCTAATGTTGTCGTTGACGAGTTTGATGAGGAGAGTATTTATCTTAATGAATTGTCAACTCAAAATGAGAATTTCAAACTTGTTGAGATTGTTAATGTTCAGGAGGAAAACGATGGTATCAATTCTTCCTTCCAGAATGGATTTATGGACGAGGCGAGTATGATTTTTGATGAGATGCCCAGTAAAGATTCTTGTTTATGGTATGACTTGTGGGACCCAGGAGGCATTTACACCAAAGATGCAAGTGTTGGAGTTGTTATGGAACAACTGACCTTCTCAACACATTCAACTCCATATCCACTTCCATTTTAAGCTCAATCAACTCTCTTCACTATTTACGGTGGTAAATTTCATGAGACGTTTAAGGCTTTTGTTCTGTTGTTTCTAGGAAATAAGAAGGTTAAAATGAAGATGAATTTAGGTCAAAATGAGGTCAATGGGCCCCACCATACTTTAAAACGAAAATTTAATACTTATGCTCGTCTCAACAAAGTAAGACCAAAGGATATTATAAAGTTTAATAGTTTTGCTCGTCTTCATGTTCCTATTGTGGAGCTGCTACCATGTGGGAAGATTCAATTTTCATCCTCTACTATTGTGCAAATTCTTATCCTTGGGCCATTGATTCGGTATAACAAAATTTTGAGCCGGGTAGGGTTGGTAAAACTCTGGCTTCGGGTTGGCTTGGTGGTATTGGTTTAGATTGGGTTGGTTCGGATTTTGATTTAAGTTGGGTTGGTTCGGGTTGTGATAAACCGGTGGTGGGTTTTGGAATGGGTATGGTGGAAATTGAGGTTGAAATTGATTTGGTTGAAATTGTGTGTTCATGGGAACAGAAACATATGAAGGTTGGGGTGTAGTGATGTTGCTGATTGGGGGACTAGTAGTGTGAACTGGGGAAGGAGTAGTATGATACCTTTGTTGATCATCTAAATCGGGTCTCTCGTGAACGGATCCATTGTAATTGAAGCCACTCCCATTCTGATTACCAGCCATATCCTTCCCTTTCTTGTTTAGCTCTCCAAGGATGTGATTCCTCATCTTCACCTTCAACTCTTCAATGGAATTTTCCAGACCTTCAAATCGTTTATCATGGCCCTCCAATTTACTCTCTATCCCCTCCATCTTCAACTCATTTCGCTCCAATTTCCCGAACAATTCCTCTAATCTTTTCTCATTCGCCTCAATTCTCCCAGCTACTTCCTTGAATCTGGTTCCATCCGCCATCTTCGCCTCCAATCCGGGGATCGACAGCTCTGATACCAGCTGTAACGGGCTTCACTCCCAGAAACAACAAAAATTCAACAAGGATAGATTTGAGGGAGCAGATGAACTAGCTCACTCGAATCAATGGCAATTCACAAAATCACAAACAAGAGCAGAGACTATTTTTTGGGACGATTTTCTGATTTTACTGGAAATGAAATTACAAAGCAGAAATGAAATTACAACTATAGCTAAACTATGATGAAACTAAGAAATAAGAAAATTCTTCAATCATCGACACTCTCTTGAGGAAGACGACTTCTCTTTATATAGGCTCATAGCACGTGTCCCATGTGCAAATTCACGTGCTCCATGTGCAATCACATGGCCCATGTGATTTCTGTTGTAATGGAATCACGTGTCAAGTGCCAGCTCAGATTCACATGATACAAGCCAACTGCTTCTGCGCCTTTGTCAACGAGCGCCCCTTATATTGCGCCTCCCTCGCACTGAATGCGCCTCTTGCACTTCAGCTGCGCCTACTTCACTCAACACTAACTTCCTACTTTATCTACTACTGTGCTTATCTACTCCTGCGCCTAAAACACTACTCCTACTATGCGCCTCTTATCACAACAACCACTTATGCGCCTACTACCCTTATCAGTGCGCCTGTGACAACTCCCATCCCCTTAAAATTTGACTTGTCCTCAAGGCAAAAAATCTGGAAATTGCGCATCAATCACAGCCACATCCTCCCATGTAGAATCTTCTGGCATAGTACTAGACCATTGAACCAAGATTTGTGGGAAGGCTGTGTTTGCGCGCGAGGTTTTTTGTGATTCCCGGGAGCGGTCCCGTCCTTCGCCTTTTGATTTGATTAGAGAGTCGCCACCATGTTTAACGGAACACGGACCGTGAGATCTTGGATTCAGGGGTTAAGTTATGAATTGGAAGGTCAAGGAGCACCCAATTCACCCAATCTAGGATTGGTCTTGCTAAGAAATCATCATCGTTGTATCAAGATTGCGCAAAACATACGTAAAAGGAACCAAATAAATAATTTCTTATTTATTTGGAATGTTGGATCATATGCTTCGAGACTATCTTCATAGATTGGAGAGGCTCTAGGCTGATCCTTTAATGGAACCACACTACTTCAAAGCAAAGAAGGAGATGAGAGGATAGAAAACAAGGATTTTACCTAAGCATTTCTTCAAGAATCCTATAGATGGCCTTGACTAAAGTCCTTGATCTTCCAAATTTCGTTGGTATGGGAGAGGGACTGATTATGAGAGCTTTTTGGTGGTTTAACGGCTTTGGGGCTGTCAAGAAATTATCGTCCTCCTCTCAAAGGTCAAGGGAACCCTTTATTTATAGGTTTTTGGTGACCTAGGGTTTAAACCAAGGAGGTTAATTTGGATGGGAATCAAAGACTTGATTCCCAAGGAGGTATTTTTGGACTCTAGAATCGGCCATGGGATTTTCCCCGGATTGCATGAGTGTTTGCCAAGAAACGAAGTTGAGATCAACAAGGAAACTATTGAAAAACTCGACTGTCAAGGGAGATATCTCGTACAAATAAGTATGATTTATATCATTAGGTTTGGATTTCTTATTTACATTATAAATATTCTCATTATTTTCACTTTCAACATCAAGAACATAAAGGCCATTAAATGAACATGCAGTACAATAAAGCATATCATTTTAATAAATAGACAACTTCTTATTTTTAATAAGAAAACTATAACCTTCATTATCCAAACAAAAAACTGAAATAATATTCCTACTCAAATCCGAAACGTAATAACAATTGTTCAAAACAAGAATTAATCCGCTAGGTAAAATGACTTCATAGGTTCCTACGGCTAATGCAGCAACTCTTGCTCCATTCCCCACGCGTAGGTCTAGTTCGCCATCTTTGAGCAGCCTTCTATTCTTTAGTGCCTGAAGTAGACGCAGTCCCACTGCTCTTCTTCTTCTTTAACTCTTCCTTGTAAACCTTGCAATTTCTTTTCCAATGACCAATCTCATTGCAGTGGAAACAGATTGCATCCTTTTGGGAAGTAGGTTTAGCCACATTAGCATTGGCAACAATTGCCTTGCTAATCTTAGGTTTGACAACTTTTGTCTTAACCCCTTTTCCTTTGCCTTTAGAGCCTTTTCCTTCCTTTGACACTATGAGCACTGGAGCGACTTCTTTACCAATTTTCTTCTCTGCCTGTTTTAGCATCCCATGCAATTCAGACATCGACTTATCCATCCCATGCATATTAAAGTTCACGACGAACTGGTTATAGCTTTTGGGCAATGAATTAAGAATAAAATCGGTGGCCAACTCAATATCAATCGGATGGCCTAGCCTCTCTAGTTTCTCAAAATAAGCCTTCATCTTCAAAACATGAGGGCTCACAGACTGTCCTTCGCTCATCTTGCATGAGACCAGGGCAGCTATGGTGTCAAACCTCTCTTGCCTTGCTTGTTCTTGAAACATATCTTTCAATGTAGCAGCAAGGTCGAATGACTCCAAGTGTTCCAGAATCTTCTGAAGCTCTGTACACATGGCCGCAAGCATAAGACAACCCACCTCACGAGAATCACTTTTGTGTTTCTTGTAGGTGTTTCTCTCATCCTTGGGTGCATTAGGAGCAGGTTCATCTTCAGGAACGGGCTCATCAAGAATATAGAGCTTGTCCTCATGCTTTAGAACAATTCTAAGGCTAGGAAAGTGTTTCTTAAGAGATTCCGGATGGAAAACTCTAAAAGAGGAAATTTGCCAGTAGGTCATGGCATATCTCTAAGCAAGAATCAGTGTCCTAAGACGACTGATGAGCGTGAGAGAATGATTGGGATTCCATATGCTTATGCAATTGGATCAATCATGTATGCCATGATATGTACTAGAACTGATGTCTCGTATGCTTTGAGCATGACGAGCAGATACCAATCAGATCCTGGTGAGAGTCACTGGATTGCAGTCAAGACGATTCTTAAGTACTTGAGAAGGACTAAAGATTCGTTCTTGGTGTTTGGAGGAATGGAAGATGATCTTGTTGTAAGTGGTTACACAGATGCAAGCTTCCAAACCCACAAGGATGATTCAAGATCGCAATATGGATTTGTATTTGTGCTAAATGGAGGTGCGGTTAGCTGGAAGAGTTCTAAGCAAAGTACCGTCGCAGATTCTACAACGGAAGCTGAGTATATTGCTGCATTCGATGCTGCAAAAGAGGCTGTTTGGATCAAGAAGTTCATTGGTGAACTAGAGGTGGCTCCTAGCATTGCTAATCCAATAGACCTTTATTGTGAAAATAATGGTGCTATTGCTCAAGCAAAGGAACCAAGATCACATCAGAAATCCAAACACATACTTAGGCGTTTTCATATCATTCGAGAAATCGTTGATAGAGGGGACGTGAATATATGCAGAGTACCGACTGATTGCCGACCCATTGACAAAGGGTCTTCCTCAAGCAAAGCATGAAGGTCATGTTAGGTCTATGGGTATTCGATACATTAATTAGGCCTAGTGCAAGTGGGAGATTGTTGGTGTTGTATGCTCTAGGCACGTTATGAGAACGATTAATGTTATCTATTGATTATGTTTTAATAAAGATATTGAATGTTTGATTATTATATCATTTGCATGTTTATTATAATAATTACCGTCCCTGATAATTATGATTAATTGTTAGTATAAGTTTAATAGATAATCATGTGATGATTATGGTGTATGGGATACAATTAAACTTGTGGGTATTTGTTGGAGAACAAATACTGGACTGACCCATATGAGATTTATGTCATGGTCACAATGTCATAATTAAGTCTCATATAGTTATATTACTGGAATCTTTAGACCTGAGATTATTACAGTCTTCCACATGATGAACATTACGTTTGACATATTCAAACGTTATCCATAACCGGATAGTTATAAAGAATATGATTGGCGTAATCGGAATCATGTAGGGAAAGGTAATAAGTCAAGATGGGATTTGCTCCTCGTAAAGAGAGATGTCAAGCTTTGGCCACTCGAAGAATGGTATTGATGAAATGCATGGCCGTGCTCAAATAAGATTTGTACTATCAATACATTCGGAATCGAGAAAGCGTTGAACATTGTAAGTTGACCATTGACCATGGCTTACGTTCAATAGACATCGTGAAACAAAGAGATTGTAATATGTTCTTTAAAGGATACGAACTAATATAGTTACTCTAATTGGGTAGGTATGACTATTTGCTAGAATCTAATCATATCTTATGGGGTGATGCCCATTGCCAACTTAGTGTAATCCTAAAGGGTCACACACAATAGAACGAATTTTAAAAGGACTATATTGGAAAAATTGAAAAGGCTGACTGGACCTATTTGGGCGACCGCACAAACCAGTGTGGGCGATCGCACAAAGTTGGGCGACCGCACACATAAATTTGGGCGGCCGCACAAGTGACGGGACAGGTTTCCTTATTTGATTTGAAAACGAATTTTGGACGGGTTTAAACACAAGTTACCTATTTAGAATAGGTCTAACTTGTATATAAACTATAGAATTCGGCCAGAACAGACCTCTGTGTGTTTGTGCAAGTCTTCAAAGAGTTTGAGAGAGTTTATTCTTGTTCTAAGATCTCCATAGTGAAGAACAAGAACACAAATATTATTCCATATAGTTTTTTGTGGTCTAGCAACCAAGATCAAGTGATTCTTGATATTCGTTCGTGGTGTGGATACCATTAGAGGGTGACGATTATCATCTTCAAGTTCGTGATCTTGTTCGTGATCAAGTTTCGAAAAACTTCACAAGATTCAAGGTTGCTAAGGAAACGCTTCAAGGGTTAGTATTCTAATATTCATTGTAGATGTATTTGACTTAATCATATGAATGGATCTATGGGCTTTGGGTTTCTTTAAATTTTAAATGCCTAATTCCGCTGCACATGTTGCCTCGAAACCCAACACAATCATCTGGGGCTGACCAGTTCCTCAGAAGGCAGATTTTCAAACTGGCAAATGGGAACTGAAGGGAATCCCTCCTCCTTTAGCCACTCTTCCCACCTCTGGGCCAAGCCATCAGTACCTTCATGCAGTCTAACAACTTGTGACATACTTGGACGTTTTGCTGGAGAGTTCTGTGTACAGAGTAGAGCTACTTTTATTAGCTGCTCTACCTCCTCGTAAATGTCTTGACCCTGGAGATCTGCATCAATCACCTTATCCAGCTTCTTCTCCATCAAAAGTTCTATTATCTGAAATTCACAATTATATATGTCCTTCATGTCCAATACGATGGAAATATTTATCACATAGTATGGCGGTCAATTAAAGTAATGGATCTTCCAGACAATATGCATAGCTTCCTTGACCCGTTTCGTTGACAATAGTAACAATATTAATGACAGAATGTTTTCGAGATAAGAACCACAATAACAACAACAAAGTCTTAGTCCCAAAATGATTTGGGGTATGCTAACATAGTAACATGAATCCTCATATGTAATCGTGAAAGAGAAGATGTGAGAAAAAAAGTAAGTTAAAAGAAGAAATAGTAATTTTGAAAAGGGAAAAAAAAAAGAAAAGATAATAAGAGAACTAATAACAATAAAGAGTAGAATGAAACGGAAAGAAGAAGAAAAAGAAAACTACGAGCAAAGAGAAAAGAAAAAACAGAAATTTAAAAGAAAAAAAATAAGGGAAAGTTAAGAAGATTTTTTTTCTTTTTTTTTTTAAAAAAAAGGAGGAGGAGGAGGAGGCAAAGAGACCGAATTGAATAATTAAAAAAAAAAAAAAAAAGCAAACGGGTATGCTCTTTATTAGATAACTAGTGAGTAACCCGTCGAAATTCGACGGGAATAATAAAGCTAATTAATTAAGAAAAGCTGATGCAAGACATTTTCATACTGAGATAGTGGTACGAAATCAAATAAGTGATCTAGTAAAATACCATACCAGTCCTAATCTCAAATAATATTCAACAATAGTAGATGCACTATTAGGCCTTGTTTGGTGCGCGGGAATCTGAGTCCAGGAATGGGTAATTGATTCCCATGTAACACTTAACTCTGTTTGGAATAAGCATGATACTGGATAAGGAATTGGGTATTAGTATCCCGTAGGAATCAAATACCCATTATATATGGTCATCTGAATACCACAATGGGAGATGTGTTTTTGATATCCATTCCATTGGAATCTTTAAGTGTGAAACAGATTCAATAAAATCCTAATCCAAATAAATCTCATATTCAAATATACGGATAATCTAATATTCATATCTGCTTAATGTCTTTCTCTTTCCTTAACTAACACCACAATATTAAACTCCAAAAAGTCTTTTGTTTGTTAAAACGAATGTTCATGTCAGACTCCTAGGTGCCTTAATTTTTCATTTTTCATATTCAAATGTACACATAATCTTATTAATATCTTCCTGGGTTTATTTGTTTTCTCTATATTAAGAACTAAGAAGGTGTTCCAAAAGTTTCTTTTCCAGAGGTAAAAGAAGGTGTAGTTAATTGATGATTTTTTTTTTTAATTTGATTCATCCCTCTCAAAAATGAATTTCGATATTATTTCTTGATAAAAAAAAATATAAAACATTATTTTTATTTTTGTCAAGAAAAATGTTGACATTCATTTTAAGACAAATGTAATACTATAAATGAAAATATTACATTCATTTTAAAATTAAATAGTAAAAAAATTAAGTTAACAAAAATGAATTTTTACGTTTATGTTACCCGTAGACATGCAAACCAAACGTGGGAATGATAATTAATTATCCATTCCTTTATTTTGACAAAAAACGCATGTCAAACATGAGAATGGGCATGTTTAATTCTATCATTCCTGGATTTTAGATACCTAGGTAATGGGTGCCCATTCCTATACATTCATTCCCATGCGCCAAACGAAGCCTTAGTAGTAGGAGACACAATTATATGTAGTCAATCACACAAAAGCCATCCACTTCAGCCACTTGAAACCAACCATACAAAAATCCATCCACTTCGCTATTAGGAATATTAATATACTATTCAAGTAAATATTTTGTATTTATTAACTTACCAAACTTAGGGATATTGTGTATATTAATTAGGAGATTTATATCTTGTTAACCAAGTTAGATTAGTCTAGAATGTTTCATGTAACCCTATAAATATGTAACATATTGTTCATTAATAAATTGAGTCTTTCATATTCAAACTTTCTCTACCATGTATGATTGACTCCGACTATCTCTCTCTAATCCTTGACATGCTATCAGAGCTATGATCCATAATGTGACTTCTCCACCAAAACCCTTTGCGGCAAAACCTTTAAGCCGCCCCACCCTAAACTCACCACCTACTTCCGTCATTACAGCACTCACAAAACTTTTTTTTTTCTCAATCTCCTTTTGGCCGGCAACCCTATAAACCCAGAACCAATTGTAAACAACCTTCCACTCCTACTTTCTCACCACTCAAATCCAAACCTTCTCTCTTGTTTCAGCCTTACATCCAAATCATCATCTTTCATGAAAAAATAAATAATCAAATACCCAATTTCAAATAACCCACTCCCCTAAAAAATCAGCACCTTAGACCATATCCCAATTACCCGATCTACCCCCTCCTACAATTCTTATTCTTCTTCTTCTTCTTCTTCTTCATCAAAGCTTTCTTCTTCCCAGGCCTTTATAATTTTCTTTCTTTTAAAGTCTTTTTCTCTCTTTCTTGAAATAAGTAAATTATATTAATATTTCAAATCTTGTCCTTCTTCTTACAATCAATTTTTATTTCTTCTTAAAATCAATGTTTTTTTTCTTCGTCATTGAGGCGTAAAATAAAACCCTTATCCTCCGTCATTGCGACGTAAAGTCAACGTCATTGCAACGTAAAATCGTCTTGCGACATGGTTGCGACGTAAAATAAAAGTTTCTTTTTCAACAAACTTTTTTCTCAAATACTTCTCTCAAATATTTTTCTCCTTAATTCTTCTTCTTCTCTCTAAATTTTTACCAATCTCAATGTCACGTTGAGTATTATTTCTTCCCTTCATAAATTATTTCTTCCCTTCATAAAATGGAAAACAAAAGTAAAATCAAAACATGGGAAACAAATACTTAAAGAAACATAAGACACTGTTATAAAATAATTAAATTTTGGGCATTCTAGAGGCACCTATAACAACCAATAAATATTCTGCATCACACGAGTAGGATTGGAGACCACCTTGTTATGCAACATTCTGGAAATTCTCCTTCTTTATCATTAACTTCAACTTTATCATCTCTTTCTCAATCACACCAAGTGTCTTGAAATATAATCTGTGAAGAAAATCATGAACAAATACCATCTAAAGTGTAATTATCTATATTTACCCATCAAAAGAACAATGGAAGAAAAAAAGAGAGCATATGTCAACAATTATCAAAGGAAGTCATTAATTATATTGAATTGTTGATATTTTATTTGCCCTCAATTGATTCTGAACCAAAATCACTACATTCTTCTAAAATTTTCTATGAGATTAAAAAAAGTAAAATAAAAGAATTATAGGGAAATAAAAAAGATCCAACAATATGCTAGCTTAAAAACTGAGTATAATATACTTAATTTGTTATATAAAATGAAATCCAAACTGTCAAGAATAAATAAAGCTAACAGAAAGAAAGTCATAGAGGGGATGTTGCTGATTTTAAGATGTATGAACCTAACCTGTGCACGGTTATGAAGCTTCGCACTCACCTTTTTTCAACAAATACAATGTTAATTCCTTCAAAAATAAAAATAAAAATAACAATAGTAATATTTCGGAAAACTAATTAACCCTTCTTCTGCAATTCAATAACAATTTTTAACACAAAAATAATGTAAGTGGAAAGACATGAATATGTAACACTAAAACACTGAAATTTTGAAAATAAAGAAAAGAAGAAATTACTTTTCTTGAAGTAAGAAATTACTTTTAAGAAAGAAAATGAAGAACTTGGTTTAAAAAAAAAATGAAATTACATTAGATGACCTAAATACGGTTGAAAAGAAAGAGAAACGGAGATGAATGTGAGGTAAAAATAAACACAATGATAAAGTTAATGATTATCCTTTTTATATTTATCTACAAAGAATTTAATTTCAAACAATTTAAATTTCAGTTAAATTATGATAGAAATGAAGTTTTCAAAATATTTTAAGGTGCTTATATTAAGATAAGATTAAAAATCAATCCGCAAAAGGATTCTCTGTACTTGAATTAAGTGAAACGTTCAAGATTTACGGGAGTATTTTACGGCATTTAGAAAATTTACCATATTTCTATACATGGTATAGAATATATTATCCGGATTTGATTTTCAATTTTTTTTTTTTTAAAAATAAATTAAAAATCAATTCCGGTAAATTTCAAAAGTTACTAATTAAATTCCATAGATTTTTGGGTTAAACAATTGAATAAGGTTAGCCAATGGGTAGCTTTACTTGTGGCATGTTTGACTTTAATATTTTTTTTATATACTACTCCCTCTGTTCCACTCGAATTAGGATTTTTGGGTTAAGCACTGGGATTAAGGAAATAGTGTAGTGGAGTAAGTGTTGTGAGTATAAAAAGTGAAATAGGAGAGAGAAAGTGGGGTAGAGAATAATGAGTGAAAAGTTGTTGTGAGTCTGAATGTGAGTCCCATTAAATAAAACACTTCCATTTTTGGGTTGTTCTAATTCGAATGAGACACCCAAAATAAAAATTTGTTCTAATTCGAGTGGGACGGAGGGAGTATATGACATTTCGAATTCTGTATGATTTTTCTTACCAAATAGGGGCACATCTTAGATTGAACAACCAATGGGTACTTTTACATATAACATGTTTGACTTTCTTAATTTTAGTAATTAAGGAATACGAATAGTTTATGTCATAGTACTATATAAAGTAACGTATATTTGTAAATAGGGAATAATTTGTGCTGCAATTTATTGAACCCGTTTTTTTTTTTTCTTTCTGTTACTTCATTTTGAAGTTCATTTTGAAATTCAAATTGCATTTTATGAATAGTTGGTTTATATAAAAAAATATTAAATAAGGAAAAGACTTTATACTCTTTAATAATGCACCCGTTTTTTAATAGAATTTGCTAAAAAAATCTAACTGAATCTAAAGTTACTAATAAATTTAATAACTTTTGAATTTTAATTTTCGTTTTTTTTTTAATTTTGAATCTCATATTTGATAATTTTCGTTTTTTTTAGAAAAAATCTTTCCCATCTTCTGAAGCTACCAATCACAGGCTGCCACGTGGATTTATGACGTGGCATTATGACGTGGCATTATGACGTGGCGCGCTGTGAGGCCTGGAAATGTTCCTGCTTTTATATATTACTAGTTTGTAGCCCGTCGAAACTCGACGGGCATAATATATAAGACTCATTAATTACATGATATAGCTTGAGATAAGTATTTAAATATATTAGTTCAGTTAATAAATTCTACTTTTATCCCTACTACCCCCAATGTTGCTCGGATCTTGCCTCGACTATCAACTAACATGTATAATTGTCACACTTAAGGCAATACATGTGTGTCTAAGGCATGTGTGTCTATCTTACACAACTAAATAGCCAAATATAGGCATTTTAATGTAAAATAGAAAAAACTCGCGAGTAACCTATTGGACTTTGTGTTCAATTATGTTTAGGCTACACCTTATCCCATGAATCACAAAGATAATCTGAAAACTGACTTATGTAACAGTTTTCTTCTAGCCATCCCTCTGTGTATCGAGGAGTAAGGCTCTCCAAACCTATTCTTATGCATGTTCTTCAATAAATGATCTTATACTTCAAAAACTTCTCCAATTCATCTATTAGTCTATAAAAAAAATTCCCCTGAAATGAAAATATCTTAAGAAAAAACCCATAATTTGTTCAAATTTGGACTCATGAAATTATTAAATATTACATACTTTTCAGGATTATTAGACTTTTTGTACCATTCGAACCCTTATGGTTATTCTATAAATTTTCGGAAAAGTTATTCTCATCAATCATTTTTTAATTATATTCTAACTGCCTCACAAATATTGTCGTTTTTTTTTTTTTTTTTTTTTTTCAGTTAAATCATTTTTTTTGTAATAATTGTGCCCCATTTCAATAAGATTTTGACTCCACCTCTGTCTCTCATGCCAACGCGCTACCGTTAAGCTCTCTTGTATCGTCGTCATTGCTTTTCTAATTTCCCTTTCCTAATATATGTGCAACGTCATTGTTTCCATCTTATTTGTGTAACTTGTCTGTAAAGTTGAAATGAATTATGTGATGCACGTTATCATGCAATGTTGGTGTCTATTGTAAGAGAGTGGAGTAGGTGCTGATATGCACACTTCTTTAAGTAGTAAGACTTTATGCGACCCTCTAGATCTAATTGTATTTGTTAAGATACATGTTTCATTTACATGTAGTTTTTTCCCCTCTTATTTGGAGAGTAAAAAAGAGATTAAGTATTCCTCCATTACATGTTTGCAATAATATTAAAGTCTATTAATATTATTAGACGATGACACGTGAAATTCCATATCATAATCCATGTATCATTTTTGTGAAGAGCATTACCGCAGCTATTATTTTGTCTTTAGATAAACAAATTTAGTCATGAAATGAAATGTGAAGTACATCTAAACCCTTACAAACAGACTCACCTCAACTGCTCGTCTTTCTCACCCTCTCCTTTATTGCGTTTAACTCATTCTTTCTAAAATTTGTTTTTGGCGCAGCCCATCATATATCGTTTTTTGTACTAAACCCTCACAAATACACTCACCTCAACTGCTCGTCTCTCTCACTAAAACCATCCCCCACACCCCCACCTTGGTCTCCTACACTCCCTTCTCTCTCTCTCTCTGTCGTGACCCGAAAGCCCGTCTCTATTTTCTTAGTATTAAACATTATTTATTTGTGCATTTTATATTCCCTAAATATTATGTCTAGCATTTTATAGGGTAAATTGTGCTAATTGTGCAGTGAGGGATTTATTTGGAAATTGGGTGGAAGGTTTATGTGTTCAAATAGCCTAGTAGAGGGGTAAATTAGAAATTATTTTCAAATCCCCCACAACAACTCCCTCCTCCCCCTCACCTCTCTCTCTCCCCTACTCCCCCCTCCAACCGGCCCCCCCTCTCTCTCCTTCTCTTCCTCTTCACTCAAACTCACACACACACTCATTGTTCTCTCTCTCCTCTCTCCTCCATTTTGGTAGAAAACCCAAGGTAAGAACTCTCCCTCTTTTCTTCCTTTTGGGTCATCATTTAGGCTTTGTTTCTTATTGCTCATTTTATGAAAATTGTTTAGATCGTCGCTAGGATCGTGTAGAGACAAAAATAATCGGTTCCGTCATCTTTCGTAAATTCCAAGTAAGTTGCTTTCCCCCCATTTTTTATGCTAAATGTTCATGTTGAGTTCATGTGATGTTTTAGATGATATACTTTGATGTTTGGTTGAATTTTGAAGTGTTTGGCATATTATCCATTTTTGTGATATTATGATCTTGGGTTCATTGTTGATTTGGGTGTTTAGATGTTGTTATAAAAGACCTTTGTAGGCTTATAAGAGGTTTTGGTACTTTGGTAAACAACTAGAAGTGTTAGTGTTTGTTTGATAATTTGAAAGGGTAAGTGTTGTGGTGAAAAGTACCCTTCCCAGCCTGATGGAGCGGTTTACACATGTATTATCTCCGCATTTTCGTACTAATTTCATCAGTTTTTGGTTGTAATATAGTTTAGATTGGATATATTTTTGGTCTTTAATGATTTATGGAACTTTGTTGGATTTGTAATGTTTTAAGACACTTTGTAGTGTATTTTGTGTGGTTGCAAAGTCCGTGGGTTGTAATTTGTCGAAGACTGAATATTGCTAGAGTCAAAGTCAGAGTCAAAGGTCAACCGTGGTCAAGCGAGTCAAAGAGGTGAAGAAAAGAAGAAAAATGAAGAAAGTCCATTCCAGGAGAGTGGGCGTCGCCACTCTGACCCGGGGCGGTCTCCCCTAAGGCGAACTTTGAGATGTTCCAAACTGGTTGAATGGGCGGTCGCCCACTCTGACCCGGCGGTCGCCCACTTCTACGCACTGAATTTCGGTTCCTTGCCAGGCGATTTTTACCCTATTTTTCCTACTTTGGCCCTAGTTTTCTCTCTGTATAATATTAGACTGCAGTATTTTATTTCTTTATGCATTGTTTTAGGTTTTATTCAAGTTTCAAGTTGTAAACAAGATTTGGGAGATTATTCATCATCAAGCTTTTATCCAGGTTTATGATTTTTAATTATATTCTTGTGTTTATTGCTATGTCGATGAGTAGCTAATTTCTTTATTCATGGATTGGGAGTAATAACTATCAAATCTCTATGCTAACTTGGCTTAATCAAATATTAATCTTGTTCTTGTTCATAAGAATAGAGCTTAATTAATTAAAGATTTCATTAATATGACTTGATATTTTTGGTCTTTAAATCATCTTGTTTAGATTGTTGCACTAATTAAATTTACTTGTCTTTCCAACAAGTCTCTGTGGGATCGACCCTCGCTTTCGCGCGGTTACTACTACGGTAACTAGTGCGCTTGCTAGGTATTTTATTACTTGGAATTTTATCCATCAAGTTTTTTGCGCCGCTGCCGGGGACTTGTTTTGATTTACAAGTTAATTTAATCGGTGTATGTTGGTAGACGTTCATTGAACCCCGAGTTGGTTCCTTTGGACATAATATCGATAGACTTGAGAGGGGCTTCCCCCTATTTCTGAGTCTGAAGCTTCTGACACCGAGACAGAGATATTTTTAAGTGATTTGAAACTTCTTCCACCGGGGGAGAAGAAATTGAAGTTGTAATGGCTAATCCCTTAATGAAAAATAAATGCTAGGCCTAAGGTGACACATAGGTGTCATGTATTGTCCTGACTGAGGCCGCTAAATATTATGAGGCGAAGGGGCATTACTTTAGTCAGTTTGCCCAAGTTTCAGGGTCTTCCCGCTGAAGCTCTTTGAACTTCTTGAGAGAGTACATGATGATTATATCAGGATTCCCTGTAAAAGAGGGGTTACTGATGAACAATTAGACTTAAGTATTTTCCTTTCTCTCTTCAAGGGGCAGCTAAAAACTTGGCTTATGTTACTTCCTGCTAGGAGTATCACTACATGGATGGGTTGCATGATGCATTCTTAAATAAATTTTTCCCCTCATGCTACTTTGGCCACTTTTAGACAGAAAATCATAGGGTTTACTCAAGAGGTAGGTGAGCCATTTCATGAGGCTTGGGATAGGTTCAAAATGTTGCAAGTGCAGTGCCCCATCATGCTTTTCCTGAGGCCTTATTACATCAAACATTTTATGGTGGGTTACTGCAGCAGACCAAGCTATGGTCGACAATGCAGCAGGCGGCTTTCTAGGAGCCAAAACTGTGGACCAACCCAAGAATTATTTGAGATGTTGGGGGCCAATTCGCAAGAAAAAGGTTCTAGAGGAAACCTAGGGGAGTGCATGAGTTGAGTGGTATGGATGAGTTCGCTAGGCAGTGTCTCTTTGTTTAAACCAAAACATGACTAAAATGAATTCTAATATGTCTTCCTCAAGTGCTAATGTGGTATCTGATTTCTGTGCTAATTGGGTCTAACACTCATGCTACTACATGGTTGTCCAGTTGTTGCACAGTTTGATTCTGAACAGGTAAATGCGATGCAAGGGTATCCCCCAAGGCAAAATCAAGGTGGTATGTATTCTAATACTTATAATCCAGATTGGAAAAACACCACCCCAATTTTTCTTGAGGGGTACCCAGGAATTCAGTACCAGCAGCAGAACCTCTATATCCTCCTCCCCCCACAAGAAATCCAGAACAGCAGCCTAAGCAATCACTGGAGGATATGATGAGGACCATGATGCAAGAGCAGCAACAATGAAGATGATGATGGAGCAGCGTGAAAAAGCAGCAGGATGCTGTCAACAAAAAGCTGGAGACCCAGATTGGCCAACTAGCTGTGGGTCAGCAAGGGCATAAACCAGGAACCTTCCCTAGTCAAGGGAGCAAGCCAAGGCCCTTATGACTCTGAGAAATGGCAAACAGGTAAGTAATGAGTATGTCCTAACTCTCCTGCTGAATCTGCTGAACCACCTGTTGTTGAGAATGTTGTTGTAAGAGTACTAATGGCATGGGGGAAATTCCTGTGACTGATTCTTCACCCCCCAAGCCATATGTACCTCCTGTACCGTTTCCTGGTAGAAATTCATGAGAAGTAAGCTGGATAAGCAAAATGTCTGATTTATGACATGTTTTCAAAAGTAAACATTAATCTTCCTTTGTTTAATGTCATTAAAATATCCCAGCTTATGCAAAGTTTTTCAAAACTTAACTCCAGGAACCCAAGTATGTGGCTGATGATGAAGAAGTATGATTATGGGTATAGAAAGTGCTAGTGCTGTGGTAACAACAGAACCTGCCACCTAAATTGAAGGACCCCGGAAGTTTTAACATTTCTATATCTATGGGGGACTCTAAAAAGGTTGAAGGCAATGTTTAGATCTCGGTGCTAGCATTAATTTGTTACCTCATCATTTGTATCTTGAGTTGGGTTTACCTGAGCTACAACCCACCACAATGACCTTGCAATTGGCTGACCGTTCAATCAGAGGCCATTGGGAATTGTGGAGGATGTTTTGGTGCAGGTAGCCAATTTGATTATCCCTGTGGATTTTGTTGTGCTTGAGACTGTTAATGGTGTTGGGAATAGTCAGGATTCTCCCATATTGCTTGGAGCGTCCCATTTATGGCTACTACTAACACCATCATTAATGTGGGTGATGGGACTCTATCTATGTGTGTGGCTATGAGAAAATAGAAATATCTGTTTGGTGTCATGCAAAGTCCCTTAGATGATGAGTCTTGTAACTGTGTGGATATTGTTGAGGATTGTGTGAGTGAAGTCTTGTGGCATGAGAGAGAATGTGAGGAGTTAGAGTCTTTGGTGTCAATGGCGGTGAGAAACTTAGGGATAATGTGGATGTTCAACTGATGGCTGTAGAAAAGGCCACGAACACCATCCTAGTGATGGCCCGTTTCACCCCCTAGGCCACTTCAATGAGAAGTCGGTGCTTCTATTGTAACCCCTCCAGCTCTTGAGTGAAAGCCCTTCCTTTCCATTTAAAGTATGTTTTTTCTTGGGGAGGGTGAGACTTGCCCGTGATAATTGCCTCAGATTTGACCATAGAACAAGAGGCCAAGTTGATCAGAGTGCTTCGTGAGCACAAGCAGGCCATAGGGTGGACCTTAGCAGATATTAGGGTATAAGCCCCTCCATGTGCATGCACACAATTAATCTCATAGATGGTGCTAAGCCGTCTATAGATGGTGCTAAGCCGTCTAGAGAGAGACAAGGAGGTTAAACCCTCACATGGAGGAGGCGGTTAGGAAAGAGGTCCTAAAATTGTTAGATGCAGGCATTATCTATGCCGTTGCTGATAGTGAGTGGGTGAGCCCGTTCAAGCCGTTCCAAAGAAATCGGGCTACACGGTCACCACTAATGAAAAAGGAGAAGAAGTGCCAAAAAGGGAAGTGACTGGTCTGAGAATGTGCATAGATTTGCGCAAACTGAATGCTGCAACAAAGAAATATCACTTCCCTTTGCCCTTTATTGATCAGATTCTGGAGAGGTTAGCCGACATGAGTATTATTGTTTCTTGGATGGCTTTTTCGGGGTATAACCAAATCCCCATTGCACCAGAGGACCAAGCCAAGACCACTTTTACTTGTCCTTTTGGCACATTCGCATTTAGGAGGATGCCCTTTGGGCTTTGTAATGCACTTGCGACCTTTCAAAGGTGTATGACATCCATCTTCTCTGATTTGATTGAGCGATGTGTCGAAGTCTTCATGGATGACTTCTCGGTATTTGGGGACAGTTTTGATGGGTGCCTAGAGAATTTGACAATGGTTTTAAATCGTTGTTGTGAGACAAATCTGACCCTTAGTTGGGAAAAATGTCATTTTCTCGTAAGGCATGGCATTGTGTTAGGACACTTGGTGTCAAACAAGGGGATTGAGGTAGACAAGGCTAAAATCGATGTGATTTCAAAATTGCCTCCCCCTGTGTCGGTTAAGGGTGTGCGAAGTTTTTCTAGGCCATGCAGGTTTTTATAGGCGTTTCATAAAAGACTTTTCAAAAATTTGTAAGCCTTTATGTAACCTGCTGGCTAAGGACACCGAGTTCATCTTTGACCAAGAGTGCTTAGAGGCCTTCAATCTGCTGAAGGAGAAGTTGACGTGTGCCCCCATTCTATCCAGCCCCAATTGGTCTCTACCATTTGAGATCATGTGTGATGCATCAGATTTTGCGATTGGGCTGTTTTGGGCAAAGAGTAGATAAATTACCTCACGTGATTCATTACGCAAGTAGAACTTTAAATGATGCACAACTGAATTACACTACAACTGAAAAGAATTTTTAGCAGTTGTGTTTGCTCTTGAAAAGTTTCGTTCTTACTTGCTTGGGTCCAAGGTGATTATCTACTCTGATCATGCTGCACTTAAATATTTGCTGAATAAAAAGGATGCTAAACCTAGACTTCTTAGGTGGATGCTCCTACTGCAGGAGTTTGACATAGAAATAAAGGACAAAAAGGGGACCGAAAATGTGGTGGCTGATCACTTATCTAGGCTAGAGAACTTTACTTTTACTAATGTGATAGATGGTGCGATTCCGGTTAATGAAAATTTTCCGATGAGCAACTTTTTGCGTTACATGTTCATGAGCCTTGGTATGCGGATCTTGTGAATTTTATTGTTTCTAATATTATGCCACCTAACTTCACTTACGATCAAAACGAAAGTTTAGATCGGATGTGAAGCACTACATTTGGGATGACCCTTATTTGTGGAAAGTTTGCCCGGACAAGATAATTAGGAGATGCATTCCGGAGCATGAGCAAGCTAGTGTGTTGAGATTTTTCCACGAACTCCAATGTGGGGGTCACTTTAGTGGGCAAAAGACCGCTAGAAAAGTATTGCAAGCGGGTCTATATTGGCCCACTTTATTTAAAGATGCTCATGATTTTTGTGTGAGGTGTGATAGATGCCAAAGGACCGGCACATAGGAAAGAGAGATGAAATGCCCTACAACATAATTTAATTGTTGATATTTTTGATGTGTGGGGTATTGATTTTATGGGTCCTTTTTCCCCTTCCCAAGGCTACTTGTACATTCTTGTTGCTGTAGATTATGTGTCTAATGGGTGGAAGCATTCCTACCCGGACTAATGATGCTAATATTGTTTGCAAGTTTGTGCGTGAAAATATCTTTGGCAGGTATGGAGTGCCGCGCGTCATTATCATTGACCAGGGACGCACTTCATAAATAGAATGTTCAATCAAGTGCTAAAGAGATATGGGGTGGGTCACAAGTTGGCTACGGCTTATCACCCTCAACACGGGCCAAGTGGAGGTGAGTAATCGCCAATCAAGGCGGTGCTTGAAAAACGGTGCGTCCAAATCGTAAGGACTGGGCTGACAAATTGTGTGATGCACTGTGGGCTTATCGGACTGCATACAAACGCCCATTAGAATGAGCCCGTACCGGATTGTGTATGGAAAAGAGTGTCATCTGCCAGTGGAACTAGAGCACAAAGCATATTGGGCAACCAAGCAGCTAAACATGGAGTTTGACTTTAGCAGGGGAGAAAAGACTGCTTGACTTGGATGAGCTTGCAGAGATGAGGCAGGATAGTTATGAGAGTGCAAAGTTATACAAAGAGAGGACAAAAAGATATCATGATAAAACTTAAACCCAAGTTTTCAAACCCGGTATGAAGGTCCTTCTCTTTAACTCTCGCCTCAAACTTTTTCCCTGGAAACTGCGTTCAAGGTGGACGGGTCCTTATGAATTGGTTCGAGTGTTTCCCCATGGAGCTGTAGAGCTTAGAGATTTGAAAGATGGGACAACATTTAAAGTGAATGGACACCGAGTGAAGCCTTATTATGAGGGGCTGTCCTATTTTGGAAGACATCAATGAAATTGATGTAATTGAGTTGACAGACCCGCGGGAGCCACTTAATATTTATGTGGCATTATGTCGAGCCAAAGACTTAAACAAAGGCGCTTGTTGGGAGGCGACCCAACCAGGTATCATTTTTTATTGCTTTATGTTTTTCCTTTCAGTTTATCATCATTTTTGAATTGGGAGTGTGTTGTTCTTCAATGCCATGAGGACATAGCATGTTCTAAGTTTGGGGGTGGTGATAGTCATAAAAAAAAAATATTATTATTGCTTTCGTGTCTTTTATTTCCAGTCGGTTTCGAACTACGGTGACCTGAGCCCTTATTGTCCTAGGGGGAACGTAGGCAACGAAAGTGCGTCAGAAAATTTGTCCGTGTCATCCTTTTTGGATCTCTCCGAGTTTGTGGGTTTATAGGGGAGTGTGAATAGTGTCACCCTCCAAAAAGATTTTTATTCTTTGAGTCATTTTTATTTTTATTTTTCATAATGGATATTAC